>VZTL01041624.1:0-31432 GCA_013400535.1 Scopus umbretta
TTTTTTTTTTAATTTAAACTGCATCTGCAGATCTAACTAAAATGAAATGAAAAAAGACCCAAATTGAGAACATGCCCTGTAAGTCCTATTGGCAAAATGCCCTTGTTGCAGGCTGGCTTCAGCAGAGACTTGAGGCTTCCTGTCCTCCTCCACAGGGCAGCAGAGGAGGTTTTCAAACTATGTTAAGTATAGGGATTTTATTGTCCGTAAGAGTAGTGCTTCCAACAACATCTGCTGGTTCTTTTAAAAATACTTTTTCATAGTTTTAGAACTTGTTATACATGTATTTATAGTTGGAACATGATTGTAATGTTGGAATACTGTTTTCTGAGGTGTGTAGTATTTTGAGTGTCCGTGCTGGATATCAAGAATAAATTTTACTCAGAAACTCCACTCGTGGGTCACTAGCAGCACCCTGCTGTCTCAAAATTGATAGAATAGAAAGCATCTGCTTTTAGTATTCTTTGTATTATAGTCTACTTGCCTTTTGCTCATTGCTCAGTTAACTGAGGCAACACTCTTATTTCACAGTTTCTTTAAGATGCGTAGTCAACTTAAATCAGTTCTCTCTTTTTTTTTTTTTTTTTNAGGAGACAGCCTGGAAAGCAACGCGCGCCCTTGAGCAGGAGGCAGCTCCTGGGCAGCCTGAGCCAGAGGCGCGTGCCTTCGGTCCTGTCTCCTCCTGGGACTGCGGGGCTGCCTGTTGAGAACGGGTGCTTGCTCCCGTTACGCAGGAATCGTTCTTCTAAAATGAGGGACGGTATCTTGCGCTGTCGCCAGGCGGTTAGAGCAGCCCTCCGCTCGCCTGCTGCACGGGACGGGACTACTGCCACCTACACCCACACCAGTTTTCAAGACTGTGGGCTTCCCTTGGGAAGCATCGGTCGCTTTCTGTGTTTTAGCCAGTGCGTGTTTCATGTGCAGTACAGAGACAGGGAGAAAGAGCTCAGACACTTGACTGGCCGGTGAGCATCTAGCTGCTAGACTGATTAATTAATTAAATAAATAATTAAAAAGCAAGTCCCTTGCTGAGGATGAATATATATACGATAGTTTTGGCTGGCTCTGGGTAAACCACGCTCTGATTATGTAGCATACTACCGTTGCAATTTTGTGATAAAGTCCTACTACAGGAAGGCACGTGTAAGGGAAGTTGCTACTTCTGGCTGTTCAACAGCAGTTCAAGGTACAGATCCTGTAAAGCTTAGCCAATGTTACCTCCTTAGAATATCAGCTTTTTTGGTGTTCCCATCATTTTATTTAACTTTACTAGGTTACCTGTCCTTTAAGAGGAGTGTTGTATCTTTCACTGCGTGCTGAAAGCAAGGAAATTTGAGCAGCTTATTCCACATACGCTATTAAACAGATGTTTAATGTTACTAGCAAACACATGTGTCTTAACTTTTGACCAAAATGTAAAGAACAGTTCACGTCTTCAGAAGCAAATGACAACTCAAGTGGAATACTTTTAATTGAACCCTGAGTTCTATATATGAAGCAATGTACCACCGTGAGGCTTTAAGAGGAATAAACATCTCGTAGTACACAATGCCTAAACTCCTGTATTTTTAATAACGTTCTTATAATCGATAATGAAGAATTAGAGACATCCCTTCCAACCTACATGAAGATGCTAAAATATTTAGTGGGATGGCGTGCATTTAAGAAGCAGCGTCTACACATTTACCATGCATTAATGAAATGAACAGTACAGTTTTGTGCAAGCGTTTAAATTATAAATAGCAGACTTCTATAAAACTGGTAACAGGCATTCTTATTATATTAGAGTATACTAGTTAAGATAATGATTCATTTATGTTTGTGGTTATAATTAACAAGTGTTAGGAAACCAGAATTGCTTTCCACATACAGCATGTGCGCACTTTCATACTTTTTTTTTTTTTCCAGTCATCAGAACTTACTACATTAGATACGGGAATTTGAAGAGTCAAGAGTTATTTTCTTAGATATCAACAGCAGAACAACAGTATTTTTTTGTGGTGGACTTTGTTTATTTTAAGTCATAACTTGAAAGTGATCAGTCAGGCTTTCTTTAAGAATGGTTGCAAAGGCAGAGAACTGCCTTGATCTTACACTATCAGCAAGGTCCTTTCTCTTTGTTTGCATTGTGCTTTTACAGTGGTCACAATCACAAGAGGTAGGGAAAGCATCTTCCAAGGCCAAGACATGAGTAATTGTTAGGTGGTAAATAGGAAGAGGAGAATGCACATCATGGGATGATGTAACTTAGGCTTACAATTCAGTTCTGTTTTATGTATCAGTAACTAGGTACACAGGGCATTATACATGATACTAGATTATGTGAGACTGAAATATGTTTAGAGTATGATTTGCAATTTGCTCCCTTAACTCATAAAATCTTTTGTACCTAAGTGCTTTAAATCCTTAAGGCTTCAGTGTATATTTTGGGTAGGCACATTTTTGATAAATGGATCACATTTTTTGCTCTACTTGCAAAAGCATCATCAGGGTGGTAGTTAGCACTAAATGCACAGAGAAACGTTCCAAAACCTTGTTTTTTAAGGTATGCTTTGGAACTTGCAGCACTGCACTATGCATTGAGCTTCCCTGTTAGCCATGGGTAATACCATTTCAATGTTGAGTGTTGGTACTAAAATGGCACAATGATACAATTAAGTGTCATAACCTGGTAAGTCTTTTGAATAGAGGCATGTGTCTTAAGTGATACCGATGGATGTAGGGAGTGTTAAGTTGCTTCGCTGAGCTGTCTTGTTCCTCACCTAATCTGATGAGAAGATGGGAGAGCAGGATCTGTTGGAAGGGGATTCAGCCAGTAGTGACCGCCACGGTGGTGCTGGGACTCCCAGTTCTTCCCCTGCGCCCTCGTGTTCTGGCCCATGGCTCTTTCCATTTGCCCCACAGCGTGCTATAACGTGGCCATTAGATCACTCTTCTAGGATTCATGGACCTGAATTCTTGTCTCTGCTGCAAAATCAAAAGCAGGGAAGTAAAAACAAAAAACCCCAGGTTTTCTGGCTCCCAACTACCTCTCTAAGCATTGTCCATAGGTAAATGAAGTACCCTACACTTATTTATGACTGTCCTCTATGAGAGTCCCAAAGTACTGAGCATGTTCTGAAAATGGCTGTTGGGTCTTCGGCAGTAGGCCAGATGCAGAGGACTTCCTAGTGCAGCAGTCCCAGCAGGGCTTAAAAGGTTTTGTGCGTGTGGTCCACCAGAAACTTGGTATCTAGAATCTGCAACCGTGTACAAGTTTAGATGATAGCTGAGTGGGATTTCTGGATCTTGCTGCAAATCACAAATCAAACACACTTAGACTGGTGTCTTGAGTTAGACTATAATGCATATTCAATTTATTTGAAGTAGCTTAACTTGAAACAGGAGGACACAATGCTGTATATCACATCCGTTCTCTGCAAATAGGCTCGTTGTGCATTAGTTTAAAAAGAATAGTGTTCTCGTTTACATGATTGCAAAGCTAAGTATTTTTGTTCACTTCTCTCAGAAGAACAAAGCTGTAATCGCCTTAAGAAAACCGCCCTTTTTGGTTCATCTTTTTTAACTGTTTCTGAAGTGTCAGCGTGTGCGGGTGAGTCTGGAGGGCTGAGCCCAAAGGAATGTTTCTGTCTTCCCAGGTGAGCGCTGGCATCAGAAAGGCTCCGTTGCGTGACACCTAGCAGTGGCTCAGCACAGGTGTCTGTACAGTACCAGCACTAGTAGCTATCAAGGCAGTTTAGATGGGAAGGTGAGTACATGCTGCTATGTCAAAAAGGTGTTTATTTTTGAGACATTGGTTACGCAGAAGTTATAAACTGCATACTGTTTTCAAGAAAACTGTTCTCAATAGGTGAACTGTAGGCAATTAAATCTAATGATTTATTGTTTGTGTTCTGAGGAGGGGGTCCGTTTGCCTCTGCTTCCTTGATTGCTGAATTTGTCCAAGCGCTACGCATCTTACTGTTTATCCTACGTTAGATAGCTTTAGCCAATGACTGTGCTAGAAGCAGACTACCATTAATCAGAGGCAGAGTCTCTTTTGAAGAAAAAGTGAGAGCACTAGCCATTCGCTTCATTTTTAGTGTTCAGAGGTGTAGGATCCATAATCGGGGTTACAAGAGTTATTCTTTCTGAGTTTTACCCAGGTTTTAGCATAAGCATAAAGAAAGATGTGCTCGTTTACCTGTTTTGGTAGGTGTTTCTGAACTGTGCATGCATTCTTTGGAATTTATACACAAGATAGAAACCAAAGAACCCAGAGAAAATGCTTCTAAAATAACTTGGTTCACAAATTAAAGTATTTACAAGCAAAATCCTAAAACTTGGAGTTTATGTTCATATTTTTTAAAGCAGTATTTTTTTGGTCAGTTCAGGTGGAAATACAAGAAGTTTCGCCTAAAATTCAGACATAAGGGTGCTTAGGTTACAGCTCCAATCAACTTCAGTAGGATCAAGATCTGGCCGCTGATGTAGCTGCTGTTGTAGGTGTTTGGTATGTTTTGGAATCCTCCTTCCAGGTCCTCTTTTCACCAGAAAATAGGACGTACTGCAGCACCTGTCTGTATCCCAGCAAGATAAAGCTGCCAAGGCCGGTTGCTCTGCTAGTCACAGCTGCAGACTCGGGCGCCCAGCTTCAGCACAGGGTGCTCACCCCTTCCTAGAGCTAGCTAACTGCTGTCCTGTAGATAGCATTGAGTGAGTATTAGGCTAAGGATGATAAAGATATTTATCTTCTGTTTTGAAAAGGGACATACAAGGTAAGAATGAAATATGTTTGTATACTCCACATGACAAGGAACAACTATCAGGTGTTTGCTTTACTGGGTGGATTTCTTACTCGATTGTTTTGTGCACTATTTTGTCCCAAGTTCTTTTAGGTCTTCCTTACTCCAGCTTTGTTTAGTCTCACAGTCTGGGCCAGAATGCTACCTCAAAGCAGGTTTTGACACTGCTGCCTCTTCTGTGGAGGCAATAATTATTATTCATAAGTACTGATTCACTGAAAACAGTATTTTAAAGAATCTGAAATGTTTTATCTTTAGTGAAATTTAAACAAAATTATTGTTAACCTTACATAGACAGGCATACATGCATGGACGCGTTCGTGCATGCACAGACCTTCCTGCTTCCCATAGGCCCTAACTTCCTATGGAAGCAATGATACAACAGCTCTGTTGATATCTCTGTGTCTGCTCACTACTCACTTGTCAATCTGTCGCTATCCAAATTTGAAGCAAGATGGTGGTGTAAACAGATAAGTGAAGTTTATTGAAATGGTAGAACCGAGCCAGTAGCTTGCTGGTATGAGAGGGAGATTTTAATCCCTCCTTTCCATCAGAAACCTTGTGCATACTCCTGAGCTGCACCCGATTACTTGCCGATTACCCTTTACCTCTCTGAATTAGAAGAAAAGTAACCCAGCAAAGAAAGAAGCAAATTGTTTTCTCTCAGTTTATCAAGCTGAAAGAGCTCACTGAAGGTTAAGGTGGGCGCCCATGCTTGACTGAGGAAGCAGGTGGGACTATGAGGCAGGAAATCAGAGGGGCAGTTGAATCCTGTCTCTTGACAGAAGCTGTTATGTGTGCTTCATTTTCTCGTAATGCCTAAGTTCTTACAAATCTCACAAAGATGACAGGAAACCAGATATGGAGAGAGATATTACTAGGGTTCCCAAAAAGGAAAAGGTCAGAGTTCACGCTTTTTGGCACCAGAGAGTTCATACATGAAACCCCGTCTTTCTAGGCCTCATTGATTCTGATGATGGTTTTGACTATTTGCTTTTAATTGTATTCTGGCAGTTTTCAAATCAAAAAGAAATCAAAATAAGTAATAACACTTTGTTTCAAATTTGTGAAACAGTGTTTTGACTTAATGTTATTTGACCTGAGTTTGGGATAGCTTTGGTCTCCCTGATGTTGCCTCCTTTAGAAAGTTAACTGTTTACCAGAGTATGTGCTTTGCTTTAGTTTTTACTTTTTTCCAGTTTTGAAGAGTGGCTGTTCAGATCCTCATTTATCTTCTTCTTCCAGTTTGCTTGTATTTCTCAGATGAATTCTCCTAAAGCATCATTCCTATTTGAATAGCACTAATAGCAGGAGTTAGAAGGAAAATATAATTCCCTATATCCTCTCTTAAATATTTTGTGTCATTCTGCCCACTGCCACATTTATAGGCTTCCCTTCTGGCTCTGTGTTTACCATCTTTTAGTCTTTTGCTCTGATAGAGCAGTCTAGGATTATCTGGAAAGCCGTTTTGATTTCATTACAGAATATTCTGTAGTGGTATCGGCTGATCTGCTTACTGTCACCTCAGGCCCTCACAAAAAGATTCTGTGTCACACTTCTTGAGCACTGGCACATGTTGTTCTTGTACCACATCCCTCGAGCTAAGGCTAGTGCAGTATAGAAAACTGTAAGAAAGACCTAGCACCAAATATCAACACATCTGGGATATCAGGACAAAATATAAACATTTAGTACTATGTGCTTTTCTTAAGGACCAGTGTAGCTTTTTGATGGTGCCGTATGAGGTGCACTGTCTTAGGATTTTTCATAAAGAGGTGTAGTGGTTGTGTCTAAATTCATAAATAGTGTTGAGTTAGTAAGACTGGGTATTAACCCTCACCAATGCTTACCGGGTGGTTTAGAAGTTGGTGTGGGCCACTTAGTTTCATGCTGTTATGTCTCTACAGTTTGCAGAAGTTTAAGTGAAGTGATTATAGTACTGTTAAGCTGGCATAATTTATATGTGGATCAATTAATAAATGCAAGTCCTGAAATAGGGGATTATGGTGGGTAAAAGGAGTAGATATCTAAGGGGTTTGTAGTAGCTCTACATCCAACTGAGAGAGACTTTTTCTGGTGACGTGATGATGAAGACAATTTCATGTTATCCTCCTGAGGATGCCCTTTACAAGGCTGTATAAAGGGGCCGAGTTGAAGATCAGCACATCAAAGGGTATTTTGGCTTCTGGAGTGGCCCAGTATGAGCTGATTTTATAACTCCATGCATGTTTTGTTTGTGTGTGCGCGCTACCCATTGTAGTGCAATCGTACAAAATCTTATCCAGAATGGGATCTCATACTTACCATTAACAGTCGTCAGCTGCTGACAAAGAAAATTCATAGCTATGCAGCATTCAAGTGTCTATAATAGAGTTTTTTAACAGTATTTTGAGATTTAAAAAAAAAAAAAAGTTCTATTCGGAGGAGAGGTAGAGACTTTTTTTTCCTCGAAAACATATTCTCTGTCTCTTTCTCTCCCCATCTGTCTTTTAAATTTCATTATAATTCCCACTCCTGGGCTCTACGTACACTTTTGGTTGATTCGTTTTGTTCACTTGCTCCAGCAAGAGAGAAGCCTGTCTTGATTTCAGACCTAGGCTAACGGATAGGCAGGGACAGTTGAAAGAAAACTATTTGAAAGAAGACTGTAACTGTGTAAAATGTAAACTAATAATATTCTGGGGCCAAGTAAACATAATGCCATGTGTAGATGAACATGAGCAGTGTGTGACAGTTTACCAGTCACCCGCTTACCAGTTGAGAGTGTCAGTTTGCAGCTGTGTGCCCTGTAACGGTCAGTGAGATCTGATTAGGTTGGTTGCTTTGTAGATCTCCAAAACATTTAGAATATCTTTTAGGAACATGCCCACAGGTTGATGTTTGCCCCCAAGTAACTTGCAAAATTAGTTTTCAAGGAAACAGAAATACAGTCGAGTCTTTCATGTGAGAAGTAATGCTAAAATCATGCTAGAATAAGACATATATTTGTTTTTCCTTACAGAAAACGTTCTTGCATTATTTAGAGGCTGATAGTTAGAAAAAAAAGTACTGTTAGTAAAAGTTACTGTAGATCTGCAGATTGCTCTGCTTGAATTGATGCAATCCATATCAAAAGAGCAAAGATTTTTAAGTGAAAACTTACTCCAGCATTTATATTACAGTTTATGATGAGTTTCATTTCTGCGATGACTTTGGGTCTCCCACAATGACAATATAAAAACTTTATAGACTGTAATAAGAAGTAGTGACTTGGTACAGACTGGAGAGTTTAATATAGTTAACTTCCATTTAGATAACTGCTAAGATACTTTACAGAGAAGCTTAAAATGGCTTTTACTTTTCTCCATACCAGAAAAAGACATAGAGTTTTAAATACTTTCCTAGATGTCATCTGTTGTCTACAGTATAGTTTACATGTTGACAGGTCTATAGATGGCCATGAAATTTGCTGAAAATAGCTAGTTACTACAAATGTACGGACTGGAAATTATCTGTGGGCTGTTAATACCCAATGGCTCTAAATTAAAAGTAATTATAAAACCAGATGCAGATATTTCCTGATTCCAGAAGATGCTGATATATATTTTTGTATTCTTGTTTTGTTCTTTAGTGAGATAGAAGATGAATTCAGCTGAAATCACTGATGATGATGAAGGTAAAATATTATACTTTGTAATTTATGATCAGGCAAAAATACTTGTTGAATTAAAGCCTTTTGTAACCTGATAAAGAATGCGGTTGGATCAAGACAAATCACATTCACATTTTTTAAAAAGCTATCTAAAATACACCATTATCTTTGTTACTCATTATATTTTCTGCTTTACATCCTTCCTCCCCCTCCAAAAAAATCTTCCTACTGTAACTTTTATTTGTTTGTACTTCAGACTCTTCTTTGGGGAAGAAGCTGTCATTTACTGGATGACGAATGGTTCCTAGCATAATGAAAACTTGACTTTGGGGTGGCCTCAGCATACACTTATCATACAAGTAATAAAAGATAATGATGTTCTTCAAAACACATTTTCATAAAAAGAAACAAACCACAAAAGATTGTATTAAGGGTGTCATGGTTTTCTGGAGAGAGTGCTTTATCTTTCTAAACCTTCTCTTTTTCCAGTAAAAATTCCTAAAAAAAATGTTGTGAAAGTAGAAACAGAAGACGAAGCTGAAGCTCTAGACTGCTCAGTAACATCCAGATCTGCTGAGAAACACTCACTGGATGGCGCAGTTACTTGCCTACAGGAGTCCAACAAACGGAAACAGACCTCACTTGGTTGTGATGGTTCAGGGAGCCAGCAAGATGTCTTAGCCAGTGTGAAGAAAAGACGCTTTACACAAGAGGTGACTTCTCTATACATGACTGTGTGATTTTGCTGTTTATATTTCATAGGCTAAATTCATTGCTATAAGCAAAATGCAAGTCATTTAATGAGATTTGCATTAGTAACACGTTTGAGGCAAATACGGCTAATCTTAACCCAGTTTGCACACATTACTTGTCTGGGTATTTCTTTAAATAACGTGGGAGTGATCGTATCTATGAAATAGTTAGAGATTAATTAATTCATGTGAAGTATATTTTTGTTGTTTGTCAGAGAACGTAGGAGCAGGTAGTGATTTGGATTAACTGAGCATGACTCTGATTACAGTCCCTCTCATGTCACACAGTCCTTCAGCTGGATCCTCAGTGGTAGAATCAGGGCTGTAATTCTTCCTTCTGTGGCACAGATTTTGATGTCAGTGAGACAAGTATAAATTTATGTATTATTTGAAAGGTAAAATGCAATGATGCAGAAGACTTCAGCGTGTCAAGAGCAGAATGTATTGCAACTTCTGGTGCAGTATCCCACTTGTGGCAATCCAGATGTTTGTCCAGCTGGTGAAGGAGATGCCCTGTCCCTTCTGTTATCCTGTTCTAGTGTTTCACCTCTCTAGTAATTGGAGATTTTCGTTAATCTGTGCTGAAACTCAGCAAGTTTCTTTTTGTCCTTGTTCTTTTCAGTAGGGAGAGCAGTGATCACCTGTTCCTAGAAAAGTCTTCCGCACATGGGAAAATTGGTGTGATGTTGTTCCCCTTCAGCCCTTCTTTTCCAAGACTAAAATTCTGTTTTTTCGGGTCTTCTTCAGGGGTCACCTTAAATTTTTGTTGTTCACTTTGAGATTCCTCAAAGGGTAGTGTTCAGTGTTGGCTAGTCACATCTAACACCCTCTAGAGCAGTATAATGACCTCCTGTTTTTCACAGTCAGCACTTCATTAAAATAACCTAGATTCAAATTCATCCTCTTTTGAATAACTTCAGGCCCTGGGTTATATTTAGTTTATGACCTACTCTAATGCACATATCCTTTTCTGCTGTTCTGCTACCTAGCCAGTTATTCCGTGTTGTATTTGTGCATTTCATTTCTCCTTTCTAGCCATAGCTCTTCATATTTCTTTTTCTTGACTGTCATCTCTCTGACTTCTCGGGGCTGTTTTTTTCCCTGAATGCCTGTGGTAGGTAGGTTTTAATCTTATTACACGGCTTCTTTCTTTTCCTTTTTCTTTTTACAATTGTTTTACTTACATTCAGATTCTTAAAAGAGCTTCGTAATGGTCTCTGAACTGTGCTTGCTTTGGATTTTACTGTTTGCTGTTTGCCTTTAATACATTTTTTAAATTTCAGTTCAAATTAATTACAACTTTGGACTTATAATATCAGAAAATGACCCAGGAGCAATGATGAAAATTCATTCTTGACTGACCCCAATGCATCGGCATGTTTAATTAAATAACAAACCAGAAATAGTCCTCAATCCTAACAACATTTTTAAAGTTAATTACTTTTCTAGTATCAATATTGTGTTTCAATTGATGACATCATTAGCTATTTCTGCTTAAACAGAGGACAAAATGTTAATTATTTTTGACAATGTTGTGCTTGTAGTATATTTTTCTACCCATCACATAGGCATCTATGTATGTTATAAGCAGAGCTGTACTTTTTCTGTTATATAACTGTACTATTGGGCTGGTGATTATATTACTGAACGACTTTCTATCAGAAGACATGTAGCTTTTTTTAAATTCTGATTGTCACTTTATAACCAGAAATTCATTTCCCCTAATTTTCTTTAAAAAAAAAAAAAAAGCGTAGAAGATTGTAAGTTTAAAAAATTTATGTGCAAGACATGTCCAAGTTCTCAAGTGTTTGATAGAATCTTTTTATGTGTTTCTTACTCATATATTTATTCTTCTTTACTCATATGCTAGAATATTATGCTCTATATTCTTGCAGGTATTTAGATTTTTTTTTATTGAGCATAATAAAGGTTATAAATTAGCTAGACTTCAGCTCTGAACAGAGCAATAAGTGAACAACTTTTAAAACTTGGCTTAGGACTCCGAGAGATCATGTGAGACTGTTTGACAGTTACTTATATTGGTCAGTGTTTACCAAAATACTGCATTTTGCGAATGTTCAAAGAATGTATATAATATAGAAACTTGCTGTGCAAATGTAGTATAAAAAGCAGCACTATCTTACATACACTGAGTCTCACAGAAGAGTATCTTTGCTTATCTCTTGATGGTGCTCTGGAATTGATCATCTTAAATGGGTGTAGCATTATCTGAAATACATTGATGTTTAAAGATCAGTGTTACAGAAAACTAATTAAAAATATTAAATACTCGTTTAATTGGACGATTACGAAAAGCCATGTATTTATGCTGTGGATAGTGCTGTTCCCAGACGGAAACTGTATAAAGACGAGATAATTAAAAACAAAAGGAAAGAAAACGAGAATGCATCTGAAATAGAAAATCTTTAAATATAGGGCCAAATATGTTGTCATCTGTTAGTCGAACACTGACAATGTGTTTCTGAAATGCAGATAACCAAATCCATCCCGCAACCAGATCCAAACACTGTGAACTGCATTAGTGAAAGGGCCCAAGTTCTGCTGGCATCGCAGCAGAGATCTGCTGTAGTTCTTAGGGTGAGCGCTTCTCCTCCTCCAGAGCACTGTGTCCAAAACTGAGAATGCAAACTTTCACAGTACTCGCTGTCAAAGTGCAATACGATAGCCAAGACAATGAATTTGTGCTGTTTAATACATATTCTAATATTGCTTTGCCCTGGCTCTGTGTGTGAGGTGTGCATTAATAGAAGTTACCCCCTTATTGCCAAGTTTTATGATATAATTAATGAGGGAAAAGGTACAGCAGGAGTTCTGACGAGAACGGACAGACAGCTGGTGGCCCGTGGCAGGCTATTTAGTAGAGAAGGAACTGAATTAATCAT
Organism: Scopus umbretta; assembly: GCA_013400535.1. Taxonomy (NCBI): domain Eukaryota; kingdom Metazoa; phylum Chordata; class Aves; order Pelecaniformes; family Scopidae; genus Scopus; species Scopus umbretta. Next base: position 12,071 of record VZTL01041624.1, read on the forward strand.
ACTCTGTATGTGATGGAACATTTGGAATATTCTCTGTAAACAGGAGCGTTATTGGAAGAGCCTAGCTTCTTAGGTAGCAGGTCTCACTGTATGTGTAAGAAATGCATTCTCCAGAATTGCGGGTTTGTTTTGTTCTTTTGATCTAAAATGGTAAAAGAAATTTGTAATTCAGTCTGGGTGTCTGACTGGGGAACAGAACTATGTTTATTGTCAGTGGAGCATTTTCATGACCTGCTTTCAGGTGATGTCTCTTCGGGAGAGCTCTGTTACCATCTGGAACTACCTCTGTTTTTCCACTGACAAGTATAGGTGGGATATGCCAACTTCAGTCCCAGAGTGGGACCCTACAGTTAGGTGGGAGCAATGTGGATCTTGGTCTGCTCACAATTTGGTCTCTTGTGTTCTGGTATTTTACAAGTCACAAAGAGCTGATTTAGGGTATGTCATACCACTTGCTGGGGTAAAAGTCACCCTTTAATAGATGGTGGTTTTACAGGACTCTGGTTCCTTGCTGTCCTCGTAGCAAGTGTGCTTTAGTATGAGTGGGACTGGAGGGACAGTCTTTTAAATGGGACCTGGAAGTCAGGTGTCCTAGGCACCACCTTGGCTAGGGATTCTGCACACTGTGAAATATATTGCCTGTGCGTTATGCTTTCATTTTATCTTCTGTCCATCCACCCAGCTTTGGATGTGAAAACACAAGGTTTCATATGTAGGGTTGTGTGATGTGAATGAGAGCAGAACTTGGAAACAGAACTTCAATTTAGTGGAGTCTGCTGGTTTCTAAACTTGGAGCGGAAACCAGCTTGTTGCTTCTGCGCCTCTTTTGAATATACATTGCATTAGAAATTAAAAAGTAATTAGATTCCATTTGTCACTGCAGTAAGCAGACACCAAGTGTGAGTACACATAGGGACCAGATTAATTTCATGAGTGTTAGAGTTCTGTTTTTTCAGAAAGGAACCTTAATTCAAGTTCCTCACTGTAGGACATAGTGGCGTCTTCACTAGAATTTCAAATTGCTTGTGGCTCTCAGCTCAGACCTCAAGTCTGTGTTCCATTTGTTTTAATACTTGAATGCAAATTCTGTAATTTTTTTGTCTAATTAATGTTCTGTGGAACAAGCCAAGCAAAATGTTTCAGTACAGTCTTCTCTAAAATCTGTGAATGTTTTCTCATGTTTGAATTCTGTATGTTGGATTTGGATTCTGTTGTATCTACTTAACTTCCGAAGAATTATTTGCAATACCCATGTGTTTGCAAAAAAACCCAACCCACCCAAGCCCTGCATATTTGCTGTGAGTTGATGAAAATGCTTGCTTCCAATTTCAAGCAATGAGGAAGAGTTACAAATTATTGAGAACATTAATTCCTTAAGAGATCGTTACTGTTCTTTATATAAATAATTCTGAAAATTAGAAACCCATGAGTCTAAGCTTCCCTGCCTTTCAGAAGTAAAGAAATCTTAGGCTTCCCTTTTTAAAAGGACAATACCAAGGTACTTTCACTTTGGTTTTAAGTTTTTATTATTTAAACAGAATACTTTTTAAAAATTACATTCATTCTTGGAACTTGGTTAGGAGTTGTACACCATTATAATGATAAAAAAAAACCCTGTATAAACCTTTCACATCAGAAAGAAGAGAATAAGCGTAATTCTGGTGTCTTACAGCCTTTGTGGTATTTACAAAAGCTAACCTCCAGAGAGTGCTGGAACGTTAAATGCCGTTGTTGGAGGCAGTGGCAAGGTCACAGGACTAGGAGTCAGAAAATCTTGATTCTATTCTTGGCTCTGTTGCTGACTTGTTGCCACCCAAATTCTCTACAGCCCAAGATCCTCATGTGCAAGGTGAAGCATAATGATACTTAATTTGGGAGAGTATTTAGAGCTCTGTGGGAAAGAGTACTAAGGATTATTATTGCATTTATATTCCATGGAGAAAGCATGAGCCAAAACAAACAAACAAAAAAATCTAAATAATACTTTACTGTATTTTTATTTTTCCTAGTGAATTTATTAATTTTGATGTATTTAACACAACTAAGTCCTCTGGAGAAAATTTGACTTTGCATATTTATGTAACAATGCCTGCTTAAGCGGCACATATTTATAGCTAATATTCTTAAGGCAGTCTTACTAATACATTATTTATTCATTCAAAGGGCCCCCTTTCAAACATGAAGAACAGAGATACTGGCTCACCCACTCAGGTAAATGCAGAGCAGCCAAACAAGAACAAGAATCCTAACGTAACGTGGCTCTGTGAAGAAGAATCCTTCAGTGACATAACCACTCCATCTTATAAAAAACCTCTCTATGGCATCTCACACAAAATCACAGAGAAGAAGAACCCACCAGGAGCAGAGCAGTTTGCTTCTTATGAGTTGTTTGAAAAAATCAACCCCAGCAGTCCCTCGCACCTCCGGACTTTGAACGACCAACGCAAAAGGGACTCGGCTGCAGCCATTGCAGTAACTGCAGCCACCGCCGATTCTGACCCAAATATATATTCTTTGATACAGAAAATGTTTTACACACTTAACACCCTCAATACCAATATGACTCAGCTTCACAGTAAAGTTGACCTGTTGTCTCTGGAGGTTAGCAGAATTAAAAAGCAAGTCAGTCCAGCAGAGTCCGTTGCAGACTTCAAGCCTCCCCCGGAGTACCAGCTGACTTCTGCAGAACTCAAACAAATCATGGATCAAAGCACGTCAGGCGGAGACCTAGCTTGCCGGTTGCTCGTGCAGCTCTTCCCAGAGCTCTTCAGCGACGATGAGTTCAGCAGAAGCTGCAGTGCATGCGGCTTTCTCAGCAAAAGGAAACTTGAATCTCTTCATCTGCAGCTTATCCGTAACTATGTGGAAGTTTGTTATCCTTCTGTGAAGAATACAGCTGTGTGGCAGGTGGAGTGTTTGCCTCAAGTCAATGATTTTTTCAATAGGTTTTGGGCTCAGAGGGAAATGGAAAACAGTCAGCAGAATGGTCAGTCATCCAGTTTTTATGAGACTGAGCAGGTCGAATCCTCTCATTTTATGGAGGATAAAGAGCAGGAGGAAGCTTTGTCCTTGGACAGGAGTAGTGCCATTGCCTCAGATTATATGCTGGATGCTCAGGATCTCAATGAATTTTTAGATGAAGCTTCTTCTCCAGGGGAATTTTCTGTTTTTTTGCTACACAGATTGTTTCCAGAACTCTTTGACCACAGAAAATTAGCTGAAAGGTACAGCTGCTTTGGTGACTCTGGAAAACAACTGCTGGATCCTCATCGGCTTCAAATAATCCGTAGGTACACTGAAATTTACTTTCCAGATGTGCAAGAAGAAGAAGCCTGGTTGCAGCAATGCGTTCAGCGACTAAACGATGAGCTTGAAAACACATATATGGATGGAAGTGAATGTGATCAGATGAGAGATGACTGTTACGATTCTTCTGGTTTACCAGATGATGTATCAATCATAAAAGTGGAGGACAGTTTTGAATATGAAAAGCCTGGCAGGCGCTCAAAAAAAATTTGGCTTGTGCCCATAGACTTTGACAAACTTGACTTTCCCCCTCCCGATTTTGATGTCCCTGTCCCAGATTACCTGTTGAACAAAGAACAGATTAAAAGCATATATGAAAGCAGTCTTTCCATAGGCAACTTTGCCTCTCGATTGCTTGTTCTCTTATTTCCTGAACTGTTTACTCATGAAAACTTACGGAAGCAATACAACTGTAGTGGATCTTTAGGCAAAAAACAGCTAGACCCCACTAGAATTAAATTAATTCGACATTATGTGCAGATACTGTACCCCAGAGCAAAGAATGACAGAGTGTGGACATTGGAGTTTGTTGGGAAGCTTGACGAGAGGTGTCGACGAAGAGACACGGAGCAAAGGCGGACGTACCAACAGCAACGGAAAATCCACGTGCCGGGGCCTGACAGGAGGGAATTTCTCAGCTATGCAATAAACCCCGAGAGGTTTCGAGAAGAATTCGAAGGGCCGCCGCTGCCACCGGAAAGAAGCAGCAAGGATTTCTGCAAGATACCACTTGATGAACTCGTTGTTCCTAATCCAGACTTCCCTGTGCCTTCTCTGTATTTGCTGTCTGATAAGGAGGTAAGAGAGATAGTGCAGCAGAGCCTGTCGGTTGGCAACTTTGCTGCCAGGCTTCTCGTAAGACTCTTTCCTGAACTCTTTACTCCGGAGAATCTCAGACTGCAATACAACCATTCAGGTGCTTGTAACAAAAAACAGCTCGATCCTATCAGACTGAGACTGATCCGTCATTACGTGGAGGCAGTTTACCCTGTGGAGAAAATGGAAGAAGTATGGCATTATGAATGTATACCGAGCATTGATGAAAGATGCCGGCGTCCCAACAGAAAAAAGTGTGATATACTGAAAAAAGCAAAGAAAGCAAAAAAGTGACAGGCTCTTTAAATTCCTAAGACTTTGACCACTAAGTTATTGTCAGGATTATGCTTTGGCTTAGACTGAGGGGCCTGTTGGGAGCTGAGGGTGCTCAGCATCTAGGACAGTCAGGCACTAAATCTGTTGCGTTTTAACGTGTGCGTTGCATCTATGTGGGCACCGCAGCAGTGGGAAGTGGCTTACTACTTTTGTACATGGGTAAAGACGTAAGTCATTGGTGATAGAGCCATCAATGACTCGCTGAGAGCATGATTTTCACTGGTGCAAATACATGTATTGAAACTGTATTACTCCACTCCCCATTTCTGCATCTTCCTTTTTTATCACTTTCTAATAATAAGGAATTTTTTTTTTTAAATCATTGTGCTCTTCAGGGGCAGTTTTTCGTTATACCCTTATAAACAGTATTGTTAGTTAATTCGGGGTTTGAAATTTAAACTTAATTTAAATTTGAAAGTGCCATGGTCGTTGGAAATCATTGGAATATTAGACTTTGCTTCTACAGTAATTGCAGCTTCACATTTGTTTTGTTCTTGATGATACTGAGGTACTGAAAATAATAATACCGTGTCAAAGAATGGGTCAGAATGGTGTCGTTTGTATTTTTGACTGTTACCCAGGTTTTATTTATAAAACGAAGAATTAACTGTTGAAGAACTGAGATGTGAGCATAGACACAATGTGAATGTTTTTTTGGTTGGTTTTTTTTTGGTTTTTTTTTTTTTTTAAGTTGACACCACAAGCTTGATCCTGCCCCTGTGAGTTCTTTTTTTTGTTTTGTCCAGTGTCACTGCTGGCGTGACTGAGGACGGCTCGTCTGAATAAAGCCAGCAGAACAGACCCAAGCCTATACCCGTGGAATGTCTTGCCATCGCCTGCTTGCCACTCTATTTGTAAAATAACAAAGACAACAACAACAAAAAGACCCGAACAAGAACTTAGAAAAATTTTAGACTTTACTTCTATCGAAATCATGATTCCAAAGGTTTCCAGTATTCATATTGAATTGCGTGTATAAAAAGTACATGCAAAGATTGGGTTTGTGATGGAATTCAGTGTTTCAGGGTCCCCACGTACGAGCTGTGGTAACGCAACTTACTCTTTGCGTGAATGCAGCACCATCTGGATATTTTGGGTGTAAGGATGTTGAATTCTCTCACTTTGCCAAACCGATTTAGTGTAATTAGTAGCTATTTGGAGGCATAACTGTGTATGTATAACTTAGGTTCATACAGTCAAGTTTGCATCATTCATATGTTCAAGTCTAACAATGACCACCCAGAACCCAATGTGAATTTGCTGTATGGCTTGTCACTGGAGAGTGCTGCTTTAAAATTAGCTTTTTTTTTTTTTTTTTTTTTTTTTTTTTTTTTTAAAGGGCTTATGGAGGTGGAAAGTGANTTTTTTTTTGAATACTGATAGAAATGTTGAGAGAGAATCAGACATGGATTTTTTTTAAGACAGTAAAGATGGTGATCGCTTACTGACCGTCACTGGAACACCTTGGAGCAATTCTTGATGTTCTCTGTGGTCCTGTTTTGTTGTTTACTTAAGTGGGTCATAGTATCAAATTTTAAGTCACTTCCAGTGTAATTTTCTATTTTAGCATTTGTAAGAAAGTACAAAATACTTGATATTTTTACTTCAGATTTTTAGAATTTATTGTTCTTAGAGTCATATTGATCCCTTTCTTTTCAGAGCAAAACAAAACGTTTTTTTCCTAATGGCAAGAACTAGGAAAAGTATTATGCTAAACTGGGAGTAAATCATAATAGATCATAGCATTTTCGCCATATGCTAGCAACATTCTCAAAGAATGTATGAAGAAAGTCATGAATGTACTAAATACACTGATACTGTTTATATCCATTTACATGTTCCCTGTTGGTTTAAATGATAGCAGACCATGCACAAAATGGATATCAGAGCAAATATGGCTATAATAAAATGAAAACATTTTACCAAAGATAAAGAACTGATACCACAATGTCTGCATCTTATCCTTCATTTTAGTGCATAAATTTAGCAAATTGAATGTATCAGAAACCAAGACTTTCTCTTGTACTTGTATGCTACCTAGCACCTCTGTGAAATTTTTTACATGCACTTTTATGGGAGATATAAAGTGACAAATTATTAACAGCTGCTTAATTTGTTGTTGCGAATGGCTGGCCAGAAGGTAAGAAATCTAAATATATTTTCTTATCTTAATGTCATACACGTTTCACCACTTAGTGATGTCAAAGCTCCCAGAAGAATTCAATATATATTAAACTCTTCTACAATTGACAGATGTTACTAGCTAGCATGCAAATTTGAGACATACTGGCTTTTACTGTAGATGTTGACATTAAGTCAAAAAAATCAGTCCATTCATATTATCTACTAAGTAGTGAAAAAACAACTTTCACCTTTTTAAATTACATTTTTGAAAGTGGGTATAGAAAGATTTTCTTTGTGGTTTTTTTTCTTAACTTCTGTCCAATTGCTGTGTACATTCCTTTTATCTCATTCTTTACAACCCTTCCATGACTCGTTTGATTGTATGTTTTATAACTGGTATCAAGAAAGTACAGACATATGAGTAGTGACATAGTTCACTAATGAAAGCTCTTGCAGTGCATCTGAAGTACAGCCACTTCATCCAGTTGGTCAGTCTTGTAAATAAATTAAAGGTATATTATTTTCATACAAGAGGAATGTTGTCTGGTGATTGCTTGAGTACGAGCAGGAATTTTTTTCCTATAAAGTCTGTTACTAAGAGCCGAGATGACCTTCGCTAGTCAGACAATACATAAATGAAAATGCCCTGGTTTGCTGCAGCCATTTAAAAAGATTTTTCTGTCTTTCAGACTTTTTTTGTTTAAAAGAATAAACTTGTCGCTTTGAAAGTGAGGCTATGATAGGAAGATTGCTAGATACTGAAGTATTTGGAACATACATAGCCATGCACACACTGACTTCCTAAGATGAGCATTCCTTTCTACCTACCAGGTCAGTAAACCCTGTTAAGGTGACTGTCAAGTGTCTCTGTCTACTTCTTACAATTTAAATGTATCGGCTTTGGATAAGCATTGAATAGCCCACTTCTAACAGCTTTCTGAAAGAAACAGCATAATATATCATATTTCTGTGTCTTACCCATTTTCTACAAATTAAAAACTTACTTAGAAGCTCTGTAAAAGATGTACAACAGCACATCAAAAGGGAGATCAAGTATGCGTCAGTTTGTTGCCTGTTAACTGTATTCAGCTGACAGAATCAACAACAACTTTGCAAATGAGAAAAATCTTTACTTGAAGCCAACCACTTTGTTATACTAATGCATTACAGCCACCAAAGTGTTTCATGTTCTAGGAAATGTTTGTGACTGTTTTTTCATACCTTCAAAATGCATATAATTTATTTCTAGATACATTTTTTTAAATCTGTCATTTGTCTCTCTTCATTTATTGTTTGATGTTTATATTATGTTATAGCAGTGAGAAACAGAGATTTGTGTGCTCAGTGCTCTACAAAGGCACACCAGGTCTAATTTATGCTGGAAGGGGCTAACCTAAATTCTACAGCCCCAAAACGCACAGAAAATAATATGCAGGTTTTATTCATAATTTATTTTTAGTCGGATTTTGTTTCGCCAATTAAAGGGATGTGAAACAGCTGGAAAATTCAATGTCTTAAGCTTGCCTGTACTAAAGATGAGGCATAAATTGACAAGTGTTCTTACTTACAATGCACATTTTAGTTGATTGCATTTAAAATCTATGGGAGAACAAGTGTGGTAGGTTCATGCCTATGATTTTTCTAAGTAAATCAAACAAACCCCATCACTGTCATTGCCAAAAATTTCTTCATTTCCTCTATTTGACTTTCTGATTTTTTCCGTTATTACTGTAACTCCTTTGGCATCAGCATAGTTAGGGTTTTTTTCTCAGGAACATGCTGAAAACATCTTTTGAAATGTGCTTGAAGTTGTTTAAAATTAATAGCTGAAGTGATGGTTTAGTTCCCTCTGTTAATTCTCTCTTATGATTGTCTTTGCTAAGAAAGATAGAAATCCCCGTTTGTTTGGCTTCATTCTTTCCTCCTGCTTTTTTGTCCCAGTAAATATTAAGATAGATAAATTTCTAGTAGTAACGGTGCTTTCGAAATCCACATTTTACCCTCTCCATTCTAAAAGTCATTCATCTAAACTTCTCACTCGTAGTGATAGTTTTAATTTCTTACAGAAATTTCTTGCAGAATACACAATACTCATAGAATCGTAGAATGCTTTGGATTGGAAGGGACCTTTAGAGGTCATCTAGCCCAACACCCCTGCAGTGAGCAGGGACATCTTTAACTAGATCAGGATGCTCAGAGCCTCGTCCAACCTGACCTGGAATGTTTCTAGGGATGGGGCCTCCACTGCCTCTCTGGGCAACTCGTTCCAGTGTTTCCCCACCCTCATTGTAAAAAATGTCTTCCTTATATCCAGTCTAAATCTCCCCTCCTTTAGTTTGAAACCATTACTCCTTGTTCTGTCACAACAGGCGCTGCTAAAAAGATTGTCCCCATCTTTCCTGTAGGCCCCCTTTGAGTACTGAAAGGCTGCAATAAGGTCTCCCCACAGCCTTCTCTTCTTTGGGCTGAACAACCCCAACTCTACTCATCATTATCTTTGTCACAGCTCATATAAATCCTGTTTTGAGAGGTCATCTCTCCTGCAGCAGAGTGCTGGCTGAAGGAGCTGCCCTGGGTTGGCCAGTCCCAGTGCTGGAAGCAGATGACTCCTAACAAAACCAAAATTCAACTGTATTCACGTTTTCCTTATACCTTATCTGAGTGGCTGGAGATTAGCCCCTAGGCTGTATTATTTTTATCCAGCATATTCCTTTTCATTTTTGTCATTTTCTAGATGCCGTCTTGTCATGATTTAACCCCAGCCAGCAACTGAGCCCCATGCAGCTGCTCACTCACTCCCCCAGAGGGATGGGGAGAGAATCGGAAGGATAAAATTGAGAAAACTTGTGGGTTGAGATAAAGACAGTTTAGTAGGTAAAGCAAAAGCTGCACATGCAAGCAAAGCAAAAGAAGAAATTCATTCACTACTTCCCATTGGCAGGAAGGTGTTCAGCCATCTCCAGGAAAGCAGGCCTCCATCACGCATGATGGTTACTTGGGAAAACACCATAACTCTGAATGTCCCCCCGCCTTCCTTCTTCTTCCCCCAGCTTTACATGCTGAGCATGACGTCCTGTGGTGTGGACTATCCCTTTGGTCAGCTGGGGTCAGCTCTCCCGGCCGTGTCCCCTCCCGACTCCTTGTGCACCCCCAGCCTGCTCGCTGGTGGGGTGGGGTGAGAGGCAGGAAAGGCCTTGGCTCTGTGTAAGCACTGCTCAGCAGTAACGAAAACATCCCTGTGTTATCAACATTGTTTTTAGCACAAATCCAAAACATAGTCCCATAGTAGCTACTGTGAAGAAAATTAACTCTATCCCAGCCAAATCCAGCACACATCTTTTCTAGTTAGTGGCCATAAAAGCCTGTGACATGGGCAGACCACCTGCTTACTCCATTTCCTGATCTGTTCTACGGTGGGGCTGTGGTCCCCACTGAGCATTTTTCTTTCACTAACAATTTGGAAAGAAGAACTTTGATTCTCAGAGGAAAGCAACAGCTATAATAGAAGGGAAATAAAGCTGTTCTGGAGAATATGAGATGTTCTTTGCCTGCTTCTCCCCTTTTTCCCCTCCACCACACCCCACCAAAGGCAAACATGAATAGAACAAACCTGTTCGTTTTTTTTTAAAGAAGTTTCCCTTATTTTCTTTCTAAAAATTTAGCATGACTTCCCAGTCTAAAAATGGGCAAAATCACCATGTATCCAGTCACACTAAAATTTGTGTTAATAGATGGAAACAAAATAAATTATGATTGCTGAAGACTGGAGGAAGATCAGCTAATTAATATCTCCACACATGCACACACAAATGTCAAGTAATCATTCCCAATTTCATTACAGCAAAACAACCATTTGTCATTGTTTCCAGAGGCATTTTGTAGTGTTGTGTCTTAGTGCTCACTTCTCTAGGAGACAAAATACTCCTTTAATTGTTACACTTTCGGGAAGGTACCACTTTGGTTAGCTCATAAGGTAGTGTGTTAGCAAGGTCTACAGATGGTTCCTGTGAAAAGAAAATCTCAAGGTACCTGTCAGCAGGAGGAACAAGTAACTCAATAGGATCACATCCTACATTTGACATTTGATCCCTTGTATAAAACCTAGGAGTCGGGTTTTATGTCATGTAGTGCTGTCCCTTGTCTCTCTTGCTCCCCATCTCTCCTTGTTCCAAGAATTAAAAAAAAAACCAAAACAAAACAGGGTCTTCTTGAAGGGCTTGTCTACATGTGCATTGAATACTCAAGTGCTGGAAACTGAAGAATTTTTTACCTTCAGCAGTACTCAGATGTGCACAGCTCCCACATGCCCCTCTTTGCATTCCTTTCCCTCAGCACCCCATCGTAGAATGACCACCACAACTGGCCTGCACAGGCTGTTGAGCACTGTAATTTGGTAGGTGCTGCAGGTAGACTGTCCTGTTCTGACGTGCCATTACAGAAAAAAACCCCAACCCCAAGAAAAACAAACAAACTAAAAAACCCCCAAAATAAAACCCAGAAACACTTTGGTGCTTTTCTGTTCTATGGAAAAAAGAATTGCCTATTATTCTGGGAGGCGAGAGAGGTCAGAGTATAACCCCCTTCTCTCTGTTGATCTGTAGGCAGAAGAACTCGGAACCTATTCAGGAGTGTCGGTATGTGCCTGCTTTAGCTGACCAGGCTGACTCTTCTACCAGAGCCGAGTCCGACTCCTGTGCGGGCAATTCCCCGCAGTTCCTTCACAGGATCCTCCCGCGCCCTGCTCCGTAACACAGGCTGGCCCACACGCAGCAGACGCTGCAGCACGTAACATTGCTCCTCCATGCAGGACCAGGCAAAGTCTTCTGGATCAGGTCATCCCGCTGCGCAAGGGCAGGTATGCTGGCCGTTCTGGGCTCCGTGCCTGACAACCAGCATAAGGTTGGATTCATCTGTGGTAAACGCAGAGGTGGCTTGGGCAGCACAGTCATCTGGGCAGCCTCCAGTGAACTTGTCAGTCGCTCCTCAAGCCATCCAAACCTGCCTTTATGACTTCTTGGCAGTATCTCCACAAGGAAGCCCTTTCGTATAGTTCCTCCACCGTGCAGCCTAAGAAAGGCAGATGCCCACGTCCTGGAGAAGGAAATTCATTACAGCAGTGACAGAAGGGCAGAAGTGGCGATTGCAGCCCCAACTCACTGTCCGTACCCTGAACTCTGAGCAGGAGGAAAAGCAGTTGTGTGTCTCCCACCGCTCAGTACTCAGTGGCGCTAGAGATTTGGTAGTTGACTAGTGGAAGATTCACTGTTTTGGGAAGATCATTAAAACTTCTGTTTGACCACTTCTTACTCCTTTGCCATGTCATCTGACCAGACACCTGACCATGTTATCAGATGGACTCCATGACCTTAAATGATGAAGGCACAATGCACAGCTGATTCCCAGATAAATTTACATATGCTTTACATAAACACAGTCTATGTGAGCCTACCTTGTCTAAAAGGCCCCCCAAAGGTCCAGCAAACGGTGGCTGTGATGTGCCTGTTCCTACGCCTCCCAGAACACATGCTGGCTCTGCTTGCCTCGCAGTCGCGTCAGTCATTAACCAGGCCATGCCTTTCTTTGGCTCACAGTCCAAATGTTTAAAGGCTGCAGAAACAGGCACAACCTGCTCAACAATGCCAGGCCCCAATAAAAGGGTATGATCAGTAGAGAAGCTTATCCAGGACAGATCAATGTAGCCAAGCGGAACAGCTACTTGCCTTCCTGCTGCCATAGTTTTCCTCTGAGATCACCCTGCCTGTGACTGAAGCTTTCTTTTCTGAAGCCAACGGGTACAGTTCTGTCTCCAACCATTTCAATCCTGAATCCACCGAGGCTGCTCTCACCCATCACGCGACTCCTTAGGAAGTCTGCCTTTCTTTACTTTGCTGATACCACTAGCGGATCAACACTTAAAACCTATGAAAGCCTGTTTCCACCTTTGTCTGTCAGTGAAGACCTGGGTTTTGGTGGCAGTCACAGAATCACAGAATAGTTTGAATTGGAAGGGACCTTTAAAGATCATCTAGTCCAACCCCCCTGCCACGGGCAGGGACACCTTCCACTAGACCGCGTTGCTCAAACCCCATCCAACCTGGCCTTGAACGCTTCCAGGGATGGGGCATCCACGGCTTCTCTGGGCAACCTGTTCCAATGTCTCATCACCCTCATTGTAAAAAATGTTGTCCTTATATCCAACTAAATCTACCCTCTTTCAGTTTAAAACCATTGCCCCTTGTTCTGTCACTACAGGCCTCACTAAAAAGTCTCTCTCCATCATCACTAGGAGAGAGTTAGGTCTTTATTGCAAGCTCTCATCTACTCTACTTCCCAATAGGCTTTTCTGGAAGGTCAAACGTAAGATTTTGGCCTAATGTTGTATTCATATTCTGTCCAACTCAAGAAATTACCCTACCCGTGCTCTTTCTTATGTCAACGGCTTTCAGGGATGCAACTTTCCTGCCCATCTTGGATGCCAGGCAGGTGTTGGCTTTTTTTGTTGCTCTTTGTTTTATCTTAGGCAGAACAGAGCCTTTCAGAAAGTTCATGTCTTCACGTCAAGCCCCAAAGCATTCCTGAGGTTTATGAGTGGGGTCCTATTCTGGCCCTGTAAGCTGTGGTGTGTAAGCTGCTACTGCTGGAGGTCACAGGCAGTGTGACTGTATGCACTGATGAGAATTTGACAAGTAACAAATGGTTGCTGACCAACAACTGGAGCTCACTGACATATTACTTGCAACACATCTTTCCACTCATTTGTCTCAGCATCTCTGGATATTGTGGGAGCCACTTAGAATAGCAACTGTAAGTGGAATTGGGGAACAGAGGATGTTGGTGCAAGCTCCAACAAATACAGCAGAGACAGCAATGCCTGCGGTCAAAGTACAGCCTGCCGTGTTCCTCTGGGTGCTTGCTATGCTGTTCACTTCTGCAGTGTAAGGGTCACCCAAATCCCCTAGGAAAGCTTCCCAGGATCATGTCCTCTTAAGAACCTTTTTAAAAGGTTGCTATGCCTCTCAACCATTAACCAGACATTTATCTGCATCTTTAAACATCTACACAATCATAAAAAAAAAAAAAAGCCCAAAACAGCACAGATTTGTAGCTATGCCTGAAGAAAGCTAGAAGTTATTTTAAATCCCTCACTCAGCAGCCACCACTTCCAAGGCTAAGGACAGCAGCAGGTACAGCCTGCTTAATCACAGTCATCAGGTAGCTCTTGGCAGCTGAGCCCAACAGTTCCCATGCGCTCCTAACCAGGGGAGCACCATTGCTTCCTCTCACCTCAGAGAGATTTTATGCAGTGAAAATTCAGTTGTTACTTTACCAGAGCTTTTATGTGTACCTGATAGTCCAATGCTTAACCGGAGCACTAGGTTTGCTTTGTGAGCAACAGTTTCTTGCCTGCCCATTTAGATTTCAGGAACACCAAAGAAGAAGTGTCCTGGAATACGTTCCTGCTCCTTATTCTGGGCTACATTCTCCTCTCCGGGCTCTCCAGACTAGGCAGGGAGCAGACCGTGGACGGGATGAACAGTAGCTACCTGCTATTACCGGCCAGCTTTCCTGTAGACACACATCTGCGTGTGGCTGTCTAAACATACATAAATAGAATAAAAATTCTGTTTGCACCATAGTTCATCCAGCGAGTTGCATGTGCTGGGAGAAGCGTATGTTCAACGTTACAAGCGCGAGCGGTGACTCCCAAGATGCCTGGCCTAAAGTGACAGTATTTTCCTGTAGCAATACAGACACGAGCTTTTCATCACAGCACGGTCTGACCTTTGCTCAGATCTTTACACCACCTAAGTATTAAATATTCTCTTAAACACCACCCTGAAATGAATATGTGACAAACTTGAGATTTCACCGTCCTCTGCATGGTTACTCAAACAGTGAAAATCGGCAGTACTACTCATGTCTCCTCACTGATCTGCCTTCTCCATGAGAGCAAAGTATCGCTGCCATGATTCATTCTCCATCACCGTGCAGGTTTCCTGCTTAGAAATATGCGGCTGCAATCAGTATCCTTCTGTATTCTTGGTCTAGCAGCAGTGTACGTAAGCACGGAGACAGTATTGTTAGCCAAGCTCAAACCAATAACGAAAAGGGAAGCAATTTTACCTAATTGGTGTTTTTATCCCTATTATCCCTAACTATTTTACGAATCTAGAGATAAAACTAAAAAAGCAGTTCTGCTTGTTGCGATGTCAGCTTTAATGTAACCTCTGATTAACAAAATTAGACAGCAATTAAACACTGATCAAATTAGTCTTTATTGGCTCATTATTTATAACATCTGTAAGGGAACTGCCTGGAAATGTAAGGGTTGGATCTTTTATCCTACGGTACCATGAAACAAAACTAACAGCAAAAAGTGACAGGCTTATTGCATGAGTATTAATATACACAGCAGAGGGAGATAACATTCTGACACAAGCCCTTAAAAAAGGGTACTGTAATTTTGTTTAACCAAAATTCATATTTCACAACAAGTACAGTTTTCTACAAAAATCTTATGCTGCCACATGCAAGCCCCCGTTACTTCAGTACATCCTGTTTGGGTACTTTTAAGTTTTTCCAACGCCTCAAAATTACTTTGTATTTTTCACTTTCAGTTTTATTCGATACTTTTTTTAAGACTACCCGCATAACTACAACAGTTCCTGTTTCTTTATCTTCACCTACTATGAGATCCAGCGTGTCACCGACTTTCACCTGGAAATGAAAAGAGAAGATGAGTGATTATAAACATTCCTTGGGGAAAACAAATCCCCGCGGCCTGTGTCCAATTTTAATTTTGTTCCTTTCTTTCCATTAAATATTCTTATCTCGCAGGAGAGGAGGAAGGCAGGCAATACTAGACCCATTATAGATCCTCCAGCTATGAACTTCTAGGAAAGCCCTGGCAATAAGCAATTAAACGCCTCATGACCTTCTCTGCCAAGAGCTCTACCCTTCCTGTTCTACAACCAACACCTAACCCTGTGGAAAAAGTGTAATGTAGTGTATTTTTTTCCTGATGGGTGTTTCCTGCCAATCTTTTTGTATCAACACAGACGCAAAATGCAAAGTTCCCCCTCCTGCCTTTACAACAGTAAAGTGTTTTAAAGAACAGAGTGCTTGGTCAACTGCTTCTGTTCCTTTCGAAAGTCGCAAAAGCAGTATCAGTATGCCTCTCAAAAACTAGCCTTAACTTTAGGGGATCAGGAATTAAAACTTCTCTTCTTATTGCCCTTTGATGACAGTCATCAGCACCTAGGATCACCCTCACGTCAAGGTGGGGCAGAAGTACGTTTATCACCAATCCGGTGAGCTCCGTTGTGAAAGCATATGGCCTGCAACCCTTCTGGCTCTGCTCCTAACTGTGTTCCTGTGTGCTCTGTTACAGGTACAGTAACCTTTCCTGAGCTACCCTGGTTTCAAGCCCTTTCTGTCATCAAACTTTCTCTTTTTCTCTAATCATGTGCCTGCTCCACCAAGACTTAGTCATTCCTACTGCAGCAACCTCACATCGATCGGCACTTCCTTCAGCAACTTACAAAGTTCTGTCCTTGCTGCCATATGCCCTCTCCTGACTTTCAGCCTTCGTTTTCACTCTCTAATACAAGTCTCCTCTCTGCCTTGGGGAATAACATCTTACCCAGGGAACTGGTCCCACACACAAAGATGGAAGTGGTGTTAGCAATGCTATTCATTCACCTTTGCAGAGCGATTTAGCGGTTATCTCTTCTGACCCAAGTAACAGGAGGGAGAAGAAGAGGTCATGCCTTAGTTATTTTCTTGTAGTGTATTAAAAGATTTAAATTTTAAAAAGTCTTACAGTTCTACTTTTCTTCCATAGTTTTTCTCCATTCAGCCTGAGTTCATTATTGTAGAATGCATCTTCTACTTTACTGAAGAAAAACAAGGTTTTATTGCATTTACAGTGTGCAGCAGACCAAATGCAATTGTTTCTTTGCAGATACACAAGAACACCATTCACGTGCAAGGCACATTTCCACAACTCTAATTTGCGCATAAAGGATACCTTCATTTAAGGCCAGGACTGACTTGAACTGGAAGTAAAGAAAAAGTCTTTCACCGATATTAAATCAAATAACACAGTACAGTTGCTCTGCGCCACAGGTGCAAGCAATGAAAAGCTGTTTCTAAAGACCTGTCTCCTGAAGACCACAGAATAATGTCCCCTTTCCTGCACCTGCCAGTTTAATAATTTTTAAGTGACTGAGTTATACGAATATTCTGTTCTAAAAACATTGCAATATAAGGCTTCTGTAGGTTGCATTAGATCAAACATTGCGATGTATTTATAGAGTGCACATTTACCTGGTTGACCTAGTTTTTAGGTTTATTCTTACCCTCACCTGCTTCTACAGCCATTAAGTAGCATATTATTTTACTCCCTCAATCTCAAGTAAGATCTTTTTTGTATTACTTAGTACAGTATTTTGTGTTTTCTTCACTTTAAATAAATAACAATTGATAGAAAATGCCTCCTCAGCAATCTTAGAAATATTGCAGACAGCAAAAAGCAGAAAACAGGCTGTTTTAAGGGAGGTAAGGTAAACCAGACAAGAACACCCATACATCCAAAACGTATTTTTAGACAGTCAAAACAGATACACCAAAAAAAACCCCAATACTGAGTTACTCCAGCAATAAAAGGGTAAGAAAACTAAAATTTTAGATACATGACATCTTTCTGATCAGCAGGTTGTTTCTTCCATACTTACTTTCTTGCAATGTCTAGACCAGCTTTCATGATCACATCATATCGAAGAGACTGCACTACTTTTTCAAGATCCTTGTAATCTTTTACTACGTTGGGGTCATTTTCAAATTCATCTTCCCAATCGCTTTCCTCTTCATCTTCATCCTCTTCTTCCTCTTCTTGTTGTATAGTTTGTCTGCTCCTTTTAGAGCTTTTGTTACTTTTGTTCCGCAGAGAAAGTACCGAGATACCCTCTGGAGAAAGTCTTAGTGCACAGAGTTTTACTGGGGAAAAGCTGAAACATCTTCTGTAGTTTACTGTGCTTGCTTGACAGCTACAGAATACGCTTCTCCTCCAAGAAAGAGACAGTTTATTAGGGGGGAATTTCTCCCACAGTCCAAACCAGACATTTAGCTTTCTAAAAGTAGTGATGGGGAGTCTGAAGCCAGTCATAGCATACCCTAAAATAACAAACATTCATATGTAAAAATGAGCAACTGCTTTGACTATTGGAAGGATTTCTCCAGGTACGGCATAATAGTTACTACAAAAAGAGGATTATCTAGTTCCCTGTAGAGCAATGCCTCATCTAAAAGCACAAGTCTGTACTGGCTTTATGACCTGCCTTTCCCCTATGCTGTCCACCGTTACAAAGAGTTAAAACACGAGAAAAACAAACATGAAAAACCCCAGTGAAATCCTCCATTCATAATTTTTTCTCTGGTGTTTCATATTAACTGTCCAAACATATTTGTGGCATTTTCCTCCCTACATTTAAAATACAATTCACAAAAGACCCAGAAACGAAGTTAACTATGTCATAAAAACCATAGGGAGACCTACATTTATCATGACTCATTCTCAATAAAAGCAACTTGCTCAATACCACAAGCAAGTAAACCCAGAAGAGTCGAAAGCTGCTCAGCTTCGGTCTCTGCTCAGATCACAACACTCTTGCGCAGCAGAATGCTGCGCAGCGTTCCTCCGTTTCTCCAAATGGCAAATAGCATCATGGTAGCGTTCAGGAGAAACAACATTGTTCTAGGTACCGCAACAGGACTGACGCCAGCAACAACAGTCTCACGTGCAAGGTCCCCAGTACGGCTCCTCTCTGAAGCCTTCTCGAACCTGGGAGAAGTAGGTGGAAACACCCCCAAAAAGCCCAGATGTCTTTCAACACTCTTAGAAACTGATTTACAGTCCTTCCTAGCTAGGTGGAGCGCTGGCTTTTATTATGGCCTTATACGTGTGGAAACACGTGTTTACTTCATGAGACTGGAGCGCGTTTGCCCTGCACCCGAGTGAACTCTGCTGAAATCTGATTGAGGTTTTTTGGGGTTCTTTTTTGTGGTTAGGAAAAAGCCCTGACCAATGAGGGCAATTATTGGCCATATAAAAATAACCACAACCCCCTTGCCTTTTTTTTTTTTAAAAAAAATTTAAAGATGTGAACTTAAAATATATGACAGATGGTTTAAAATTTAGGATGGTGCAATCCTCACATAAGACTTACGCCTCTCCTCAGTTCGGGGACAAACTCCTCGAGCAGTGATTTCGGCGTGCCAACAGTTACTATTGCTTATTTCCAGCGCTCGATCTTACTTGCTTCCCCGCTGGCCCGGAGGCTCCAAGCGGCCGCTGGGACGGCCCCGGCCAGGACGGCCAGCAGCAGGGGCGGCCTCTTCCCCTCACGAAACCTGAACGCGGCCGGAGATTCACCGCCCGCTCGGGGGGACGCGAGGCCGAGCGCCGCTGAAGGCTCGGACGCCCGCTCAAAAGCACGCCGCCGTGCCGACGCCAGCTTTCGCGGCCCGCAGCCACCGCCCCGGGAACGGTCCCTGACCCGTCCTTCGGGCCCGGCGGCGAGCCCGCCGCGGGCGGAGGGCCCGGGCNGCGGGAGGGCGGCGGGCTGAAGCGGGTCCCCTGCGACCCCCCTCAGCCCTGGGGCGGGAGGTCCCCGCCGGCAGACCTGCCCCGCCACCGCCGGTCTCCCCCCCGGAGATTTGTCCGAGCTGTTTCCCCTTGTAATTTCCCCCCTCCTTTTTTTTTTTTTTTTTTTTTTTTTT
>VZTL01041624.1:43597-54427 GCA_013400535.1 Scopus umbretta
AGAGCAGCCACGCCGAGAGCCTCCCGCAGTCTCCCCGCCCGCCACGGCGCCCCGCAGCCGCGGCGGTCGCCTCAGGAGCGGGGGCGTGTGTGTGTGTGTGTGGGGGGGGTGCGGTGCGTGTTTCTCCTGAGGAGGCGTTGGGCGCGTGCCCGTGAGGGGTGCTGCCGCCATCTCGCCGCCCGGAGCCCGCCGTGGCGCCCCGCCGGGCGGCCGTGGGTGGCGGGCGGCTCCTCTACCTCCGCCCCGGGGCGAGAGAAACGAGCCCGGGCAGCCCCGGCTGCGGAGGGGCCGCCCCGCCTTGCGGAGGGGCTCGGTCCGCCAGCCCTCCTGGCGGCGGGGAACAGCCCAGCGCTCCGGGATGGCGGTGGCGGCGCCGCGGGTTACCCTGGTCAAATTAAAAAAAAGAGCCTGGGGTTGGAGTTCGCCGCCTTTCTTCCCCTCAGATCCTCGAGGGAAAGCGGCGGTGCGAGCGGCGGAGGAGCGTTTATTCCCCCGCTGAAAAGAAGGGGAACGAGCCCTCCCAACCCGACTTGGCTCCGAGTCTTACAGCCGGAGGGCAGCGAGACGCTGGTCTGAATCCCCCCCCACCGCCCCCGAGGCGTACGGGGGTTTGGGTCCGGTCCTAGGGCTCGGGTCACGGCGGGAGCGGGAGGTCTGGGGGCTCGAAGCAACGGGCGTCAGCCCCCTGCTGCTGTGCTGGCCCAGCCTTCCCCTCGGTGCAGGGGTAACGAGCCCGGCAGCGATTTGCCTTTCTGTAAGCACTCAAGCCAAGCGGGGCTCCCAGAGACCGGATCGGTGCGTCGCTCCTAGAGACCACCCTGTGAAAAAGGTCAATAACACAGTATCATAAAAATAAATAGCAAAGGGATTGCTGGAGAGGGTTTTAAATATTTTTTTTTTTTCCCTCCTTGTTTGTAAGGAAGGGCATTATCCCTTCTCTGTTGCGCTCAGTGGAGTCTTGCCCCTGACACTGATGCGAGCGGGATCGGACCCTTTGGGTTACCAGTATTTGCCACATGCTTGTTACGAAGGTCTGACTGGGGTCCCATCTACCATGATGTTGTGGATCTTGGCTCTAACCCCTTCCTCTTCCACAAAAAAAAAGAAAAAAAAATCCAGTAACTAGGCTTTCTGTTTAAAACTAAGAAAACTTTACAAATATATAACTAAGTGTCAGGCAGCGGTAGAGACTCTGTATGAAGACTGGAAAAAATTCCAGGGCGGGCTGGGACTTGCCTCGTATCCAGCTTGTAGGTTATTAACTCTGCAATTCATTATTGATCATTTTCAGACCGGTGTCAACAGAAACTTTCACACAGCAATTTTTATCCTGCAGTCCTAAATGGCTTCCAGCATGTTGCTGGTTGCCAAAACCCCTGATTACCAGAAGCTTTACACCATCCTGATATTTTTCTATTATATGCTTTTTTTTTTAGTAGAAAATAATTAAAGAAAATGCTCATGCAATTTTCTAATAAATTTAACATTGACTTCATGGCTTCAGCATTGAGGGACTATAATTATTTTTTTCTTCTAAAGAAAATTAATTTTCTCAGCAGCACTAGAAATGTGAGACAATAAGCACACCTTTTATGGAGAGTATAATTTATTAAACTAACTGCTCTGATTTAAAAGATGACATCTGCTTTTATTTCAGCTAACTCTTATCAGAGCTTACCAGAGGCTCTAGTAGAATACAAGTTTGCTGCTACAGAGCTGAAGCCAAGCTTGCGAAACTATGCTCATTTTTGGGGAGCAGATACGTGATTCTTGCCCTTGTTTTTCATCTTCATGTATTACATGTTTTTTTCCACTGGAAGAAAAGAAGACCTTAGCTTAGCTTTGAAAGTTTTCCTGTGCATGTGTAGGAAATAGCCTGATACTGAAGTTAAACAAGGTGCAAATTTTTATGTTCTATCCCTATAATGTGGAGTTATGGGGGAAAAATTATATTTTTTTTAAATTTGCTAATATTATATGGTCTTTCCACTGCATTTTCTGATTTAATCAGCACAGTTCTATTGTGTTAAGTTCTGCAGTTCAGTACTACCACAGCAAGATAGGAGATGAGAGAGGCTGAAATACTAAGTCCACTCATATAAGCTGCACCATTGCTTGAAAGGAATCTCCCAGAAACAGTATCAATAGGTTCTTCACCGTAGTTTGTTCATATTTTTGGCTTAGTCTGCAAAGACAATGAATTCATGCAGTTGTCTGAAAGTCTTTTTTATCCTAAGATTTCTCTTTGCATAGCTTTACATTTCATGGTTTTTTTTTTCGGTGCGAGGTTTTTTGAAACCTAGTTCTGTATTCTGTCTTTTGTTTTAGTGCAGGGCTTTGTCAAAGTGATAGTTATGTAACAACAGAAAAACATTTAGAAAAAAAGTTAGATTTATTTGTTTTAACAAATCCCACGTGTGCAATTCAAAATGTCTTTGTCTTTAACTACACAATGAGAGGCATGAGCAATTGTATCCTATCTGAGTAGTGTGACTGAGTGGTGCTATGTGTTGTTCATTACTACTAATTTGTCTTCTGATTTACAAACAAAAAACAACAAAAAACTTTTTTGTTACCCCCCCCACCCCCACCCCCCGCCCCGAATTCTAGATCTACTGCGATTCCAATGGAACAAGTCCAACACCTTCAAACAATTCTTCTTCAGCAAGTTCCATTTCTCTGTCAACTGTGACACATTCAGTGAACAATACCACCCCTCACGGACACGGAAATTCCCTTCACTCAACCACAGGTCTTCTTTTCCTTCTCTCAGTTTCTCTTCTGTATTTTTGCTGTTAAGAGACTCTGGCATGGAAATGGCTACCACTCCCCACCCAGTTTCCTGAACCATCTGAGATGGCTAGATCTCCGACCCAGCATGAAAATAAATCAGTCCAAACTCTACATCAAACCAGCTTGGTTCCACTCCATACTCAAACTAGTACCAGTCTAACCTAGAGAAGCACTCTCTATTCTGACTTTCCAAAGCTGACCAGTATGAAAAGACCGACTTCAGCAAGGACGTAAAATGATGAGCTCTTTCACCAAATGAATTGGAATTTGAAAAACAAGATGGAAGCAAAAAGAGACAGTATTGACAACCCCTGATTTTTAAAGCTCAGAAGAAATGCAGTGTCTTCTAATAAGGACGGATGATAACGCTTCACCAAGAAAAAAGGCTAGAGGGTTTATCTACCATTTAGAATAAGGACTTGAAGATATTTTATTTTCCATTTAAATTCATTAAAGACAACAGGATCATAGAACCACTAGAAACCGCAGAAAAGCTCGAGTTTCTCACACAGCCTACATGGTTATAACCTATGGGTAGTATGATGTATACAAAAGAAACAAAATACCAGTGACAAGGGTTTCTTCTAGATTTCATTTGTATGAAATTGTTACAAGGCTAAAATAGAATACCAAATTTTTGTATGAATCCTCTTATTTAACTTCTGAGTCCTAACCAAATGACTAGCCAGGCAGGGCTAACTTTGAAATAGCTAAAACCCACCAGTTTTCGTAAGAGTGGAATTATTTATGGT
The DNA here is from genome assembly GCA_013400535.1 of Scopus umbretta. Taxonomy (NCBI): domain Eukaryota; kingdom Metazoa; phylum Chordata; class Aves; order Pelecaniformes; family Scopidae; genus Scopus; species Scopus umbretta. The sequence goes on from VZTL01041624.1 coordinate 47,143, forward strand.
GGGAATTTGAATTTGACATTTTACTTAAATTGTTTGTATATTAGACCATATGTGCCAGAGGACGGAGGTGTGGAAACATTGGGAAATGTACCAGGAGCTTTTTGTAAATGAAGTTCAGACAAAAAAAAAAAAAAAAATGTAAAGGGAAAAATGTCTCCTCTTTCCCCTATTTCTCCTCCCAAGTTCTACAAGTTGTATAATTTTTTTTTTTTGCTCCTGGAACTTTCCTTAATTATGAAGGATTTATGGAATCTTTTGAGTAATGTTCTAGTGCTGCTTTTTTTTTTTTTGGCACAAGGTGAATAACTTACTGTTTGGGTGTTTTTCTGAAGAGTTTCAATTGTGATAGTTTACTTTAAACATGGGCTAATATTTGTGGTGGGGAGAAGGAATGGGGAGAGGAGAGCAAAACGCCAAAAATAAGAAATTATATGATCAGGTGTTTGGAATATGAAGACTAGAGTCTTAATTTAATTACTGAATTTAAAAGTTACCTTTGTAAATACTACTTTTTTTAAATTTTCTGAATCAAAATTGCTACACTTGCACAGATTGTTTCTGTATCATCCAACATTTTAGATAATAGTATCTGGTACTTGATCAAAGCAAGCTTTGCTGAGGAGGTTCAACTACCTTGATGGTAATACCTTGTCAGAAGAAAAAAACGTTGATATGATCACATGTGAGTATACATGATCATATCACTGTGTATAGATATTTATCTCAGTATAAAATCATGTCAACCATGAGTGGCTCTCTAATTTTTTTTAAATTCTCATCTGTCTTTCAGTTACATTATCACCAATCCAGAGTATCATATATTAATAGCAAACTAACGCAAATTCATGTCAGTGAGTGTACATGGACATTTCCTTATGCTTATCATTTGTATCCAGTAAAATGTTAATGATTGTATTTTTGTGTTTGTGTAATTATGCTTTGATTTATTAGCTACTGTTTTCATTGGAAAAAAAAAATAAATAAAACAGTGGACAGGCAATGCATTCTAGATGCACTTCCAGAAACTTCTACAAAAACTTGCAACTTGCCTGCAGAAAGCAAATGAACTGTTAAGCAAGACGGTATATGTGATTAAAAAAAACCTCAAGGTCTAGAAATGCTGAAGTGTAATTAGTTTTATTTCTCTGTAAGGTTTGGTGACACTGGCAGTCTGGATTCCGCTCTGAAATCAGTGGGTGAGATTCAATTAACATCTCTAGTAACTGTAGTAAGTTTTCCATACTTCCTGCAGCCTCTTTGCTTTCAAAGTATGATTACGCTTTCGTTTTAGACAAACAGTGCTTAAACAGGGTTTTCCTTTGTCGCTTACTATGGCGGCGAGTTATTTTCCTTACAATGGCTAAAGCTGTTTTTTCAGCTTCCAGTTATCAAGTATGTGAATTTAACTGCTTGAGGTTTCTGACTCCACAGCCTACATTAATATAATAAGAATATATTAATAATACAAGTTTCACCACGCTTGATGAAGGACAGAGGCTGGAAGAGGTAGGAATTTGTGCAGTATTTTGCTGAAAAGCAAAAATTACCTGGATGAGGATTCAAAACCAAATAGTTACAGTTCATGACATTCCTGAGTTGTGTCTGTGTTGTTTTTCAGGTATACTCCTTTCTAACAACCCTGAAAGGCCCAAGGTATTCCGAGTGGTTATCTTTACTCCCTAGATGTGGAGAAAGGCATTTAAAAACGCCTAGCTACTTAGGCATGCTGCACGAGGGTCTGCATTTTTTCAGTGGGAAAGAGGCCCCCGGAGAGGCCTCCCGAGGCTCCGGAGGGAATGCAGCGCGGCAGGCCTTTGATTGTGCTCCTTTACTTTTCCAGTAGGCTGAACAAACCCGAAGAGCGGAATGGGTTTATCAAAGCTCACCATTTGAATATATCTTGGAATCTGCAGGGAGTAGAGTATCAGAGCGCATTGTTCCCTTGTTTAGCTCCTCTCTGAATTGAATGCTCCAGAAGAAAGCATGAAGATAAAAATATTACACCGACCATTACCTGGCTGTGTATCTTTTTTAAAAACATAAAACTGAAAATAGAAAGGCTCTCTCCAGCGAGAGACAGAGAACAAGAAAGGCTGCAATAATGGTCCTTAATTCTATGACGTACCAGTAAAATAGATGAAGTCTAGGAATATGTTTGAAGTTCTTGCTAAATATTCAAATTAATTGGGATTGGTTGGCTTAATTGGTGGTGTGCCTTCTCTCTCTCTTTCTGGCCAGATTGCTGCTTAATAGCATCAGAACTTATTTAAATTTTCTTGAGTTTTTGAGTTTTCACCAGACCAGATGAGTGGTTTAGAAAATTGATCTGGTACCCTTTGTTCCGTTCTGTTCCATCACAAAACAATGGAATCGGTGATGAAGAAATCCACCCAGGGAAAGAGGGTGTGATGAATTTAATTAACAAAATGGGAAGGTGGGAGGGAAGGGAGGAGAATGGAGCCTAGGCACTAAATTACTATTTAAATAAATTTTTTGAAATGATACCTATAATAACTGGAACCAGCTCTTACCTATGCCTCTCACTTTCAGAAATCTGTCCGGAGTGTGGATAATGTATATTGCAATGCCTCTGAAACAATTCTGCTTCTGTTTGATGCATGGCACTGCTTTTGTTGTAAACATGCTAGCCACATGTGTCCTGAATAAAGTATATAGTGTTATTATTTGAATGAAATTGCCTAAAATGAGCACTTAAAGTTTGTGTGCAGCCTACTGTTCCTTCCCCCACACCAGCGTATTCTAAATAGCCCTTAAGTTTTTTTTTCAAATTGCAGTTTTCAGCTGGTTTAGAAATCTGCAGGGACTAGGAATGAACAACTTTCATTCAACAAAAATCTCCACAAGGTGAAGTATTTTGGGCCAGATCCAATGCTGTTATACCCATAAGCTTCTGCTAGCGGCTTCCTTGTTTTCAGCAAGACGAAATCACGTACCCCAAGCCTTTCTCCGCGTGTGAAAGGCAGCGTGTGTGGTGCTGCTGCATTGTGCCAAGGACAGCCCTGCTTTCTCTACATGGAGACGCGACATTATTAACGTCTCAATAAATGACTTTTCAAATGAACTCAGGACTATTTCGACAAGCCGTTCCCAGCTTTTAGCCTAATCCCTCAAACACTTGGGATTTGCCTGTACAATGCGAATACTCTCAAGCTGGCTCGAAACAGTGGCATACTCCCTAATGTCATTAGTACAGTATTTCGCATGGAGTCATTTCTCCCGAGAGTAGTGCTTATTACGCAGCCCCGTTGGCCTGGGAAGGATTCAAGAGCAAGAGCACTTGCAGGGCCTGGCTCTTTGTCATGCATCTTTCCAAGTCAGCGTTTCCCTGCGCTCAGGTTACATCAGGCTCTGCAGCAGAGCTCACAATGACACCTTGTATCTGAGAGCGAGGAGGTATACAAACATGCATATATTAGAGGCAGTTTGGAGTGATGTGCATTTTTGTATGCGTTCAGGCTTCACAGGGATTTGAGTTCCTGTGCATGGCTGAAACGATTTAGGTAGCAGGCTTTATCATCCAGCAACTTTATTGTAATGGATACGATCAGGAACGTTTCTTGGTTTTGCATTAAAGATAACTTTGAAATAGGATCTGTCAGCTCTGCCTCTGAGCAGCACGAAGCTCTTCATTACAGAGCGCACATTACACTTTAGGCACTGTACAGGTCTACCGTGCCCCTAAAGATGAAGAGGCTAGTTATTCTAAATCCATCATTTTACCTGCAGCAGTTTAAAGAGCAGGACTAGGCTTTCTGCAATATGTACTTTAAGATGTGGTGTTTTCATCATTATGCAGTAGCCTTGGGAAAGATACCTGATCCTTACTTTGCTTATCAGCGTTCAGTTTTCCAAGCGAAGCCTTCAGCATCCTGCTCATGAATGCATAATCACTCTGGTTTAGTCTTCCTCAAAATGTCCAGAATGAATGACCTGGAGCTGAAGAAAAAACATGATCAACTTTATACAGCCCAGCCAAAATCCTAAACTAACAAAATCTCATCTATGAAGGGTCATTCAGATCTCTCTTGAATCCAGCAATGCACCCTGCAATTTATGTGCTACAAATACATGAATAAAATATTTTCAAGCTTTTCAGAAGCAATCCCAGGCTCTTTCTTTTATGTTTTCAGCTTAGCAGGAGCTATGCTTTAACAACTGATTGGTGTACAATATAAAAATTGAGCATGCAGCAGAATTAAATCGTGGTAGCTTGATTTTGCTGCATAAACTGAATGATCACATTCTACCAAAATCCCTCTTGAATGACCTAGTGTGAAAAGTATTCTTTACATGGTACAAGTTATTAAAGGAAGCAACGCCTCTCTGTAAGGCAATTGTTCTGCTTCCCTCTTTTCAACAACTCTCACTGAAAACAGTGTGGATTTTTTTTCAGATCACTTAGTGTGCATAATTTGGACTTAAAGTCTGTGTTCATTACACTGAAATACGTAAACTTCACACGACAAAATCTATATTTTTTCCAACTGCATTATACAAAATGCAAATGTTTTTTGAGGGGTAAGACTGAACTTTGAGACTGGAGGGATATATATGCCGGACTACAATAACAAATGCATATTGTCTGATTGATTAGACAGGTTGAGTACATACAGCTAATCATAGCATTCAGAGCCACAATACCAAGGATTAAAAAACAATTTTAAATGGCTAGAAACCATGTTTTGAAGACCCTCATTATTTTAGGAGCGCGGAGGAACTTCCTCTGCAAGCAGATTACCTGGTAGCTCTTTAGTGCATTTTCCCTAAAGAAGCCAGTCTGGGATATGTTAGTGGCAGGAAAATGGACTCGGTGGAGTCTTTGCTTGAACGTGGCAGCTTCAGTGTTTTAGTGCTCAAGTACAAGGAAGTGTTTAAATAATGAGCAAGCAGAGTCCTTTGGCAGGCCTGTGAGAGCAATGCAAAGCCGTGATGGCATTATTATCCTGAGACATGATGATGAGGTTTGCTGTCATGTATCTACTGATGATGACATTTGCTGTCATTATCTACAGATGATGACATTTGCTGTCATGTATTTACTATATCTACTATCTACAATTTTTTTATATGTTTTCTAAAACTTGCTGGCATTTAGTGTCTTTTTATAAGTTTCCAATAGTATCTTCAAATTCCTTTTTAAGACTATTCTCACTACTCTGATTTTGTTATCGTTTCTGTTTCAGGAAACTAATGGAAAACTACATGCAATGCAGCAGATTTTTTCAACTCGGAATTAGTCATTGTCTCCATTCCAAAATTCTCAGGCTTCCGTAAGGTGTGCCCTCTTGCAAAGCGCTACTAGTAAATGAGCCACTGCGAAGCATTACCGGGATGACAGACTTGTTTTTTTTCTTGCCAGTCTGTGTTTTTACTAAAATTAAAGTATCAAAACATCACTCAGTCATTTTCAGGACACAATGCAAACGCTACAGTAATTTAGCTCTGTTAATCTGGCGCAGATCTAAGCCCTCTGCCACAGTTTCACAGTAAGCAAAAGCACATTTCTAACATGGTGGAGGAACGGGATGACAGGTAAAGCATGTACACAAGCTCCTGTGACCTGTCCTAGATGTCAGCTTTGATCCCCAAATCTGTGATCTAATATGCTGGGGATTTGTGGATCTCAGTAGGCAGCTGATAGGGGTCTGTGACTTTAATTAGTATTTCAATGTGTTTACATTCAGCAGGTCTGTTCTTACTGAGCAATGCAGGCTGACATTGTCGAACTTCACTGCTTTTTTTTCCTCCAGTCTTACATCGTGTGTTCCTCAGAGCAGAGGCAGTCATTGCTGAGTGTCTGCAAAACTCCTACTAGGCATTAGCTACTCGTCAGCAGGTTTTACACTGCTTTCCGTAACAGCAGTAATTAAAGCCCAGGTCTTCAAAGGTAATTTGGTGCCTGACTTGTAATTCTTATTGAAATCAGTGTCCTTGTGGGTTGTAGTCTGGCTGCCTTCTGTGTAAAATCGGTACATAATACTGAAAGCTTTTACGGACCTCATGGGAGCTTTTCTTATTTTTCAGGGAAACGACAACTAAAGCCCCTCTCTTTTTTGTTTTGCTTGCCTGCCTGCTTGATTTCTATATTATACAACCTATGATTGCTATGGCAGAAGGAGTGTTTGGAAATATCTTTCTAGTAAGGAAATGTCTTTCCATCAAGGTGGTGATGTTCATCCCTGCTACAGCAGTATGGAAGGTTTTCCGGAGTTTGGTGCTGCCTGGTCTCCGTAGCCTGCCTATGGGGAAAGGCCTGTCCCAGGCTCTCACATGTGGGGGTTAGCACCCTCCCAGAGCAGCCATGCTCCTTTGGTGGTTCAGCCCAGGGGTGGCTGGGGGCCTCAGTCAAGCCCTAAGTTTGAGCTTGAGCCAGTCGTTGCGCTGAAGACCTGAATGATGGGTTTATAGTGATTTCTGAAAAGACAAGGAAGGGCTGAGTGAGAGGCTAATGAACTGGGAATCTGGAAAACGGCATTCCTTTCCAGCTGGGCCCTTCACATTCAATTTCCCGTAACACTGAAATACTGTATTTACTCCTACTTATCATTTATGTTATTGTAACACTATAGCTAAGTGCCTTGAGATGGTCTCAGCCCTGAAGAACCTATGTAGACAAGGAAAAACGTGATTCCTCATAACCTCAGCACGCCCAGCCTTGGGGACGTGGGGGCAACGGGTGTCCTCTCCCCTCCTCACCTCCTATCTGGAGCAGGCAAGGCTCCCCTGCATATGCAAACCCCCCTGAGGCGAGAGGGGCCTGCGGACTGCAGATAAGGAGCAGGGCGAATGCCCAGGCTGGGATCACAGCGGCAGGCGTCACCCCAGGGCGGAAGCAGAAGCCGAGGGCAGGAAACCCCATGGCTGTGTGCCCGTGGGGAATCCCGGCCCACCTGCAGCCATGGCACGCACTTCTGAACTCCCCGGCTCACTAGCGTAGCCAGCAGGTTGTGAGCAGATTGAGGGAAATGATGGCTATCCTTTATTCGCCTCCTGTGCAACCACATTTGTAATACAGTGTACAGTTTGGGGACCCCCCCAGTACAAAAGTAGACTGAGAGAGGCCAGAGGAAAGCCACAGCGATGGTCTTAGTTCTGGAGGATGTAATGTAGGAGGAGAGGCTTGGGGCGCTGGGTTTGTTCCTCCCGGGAAAGGGAGGAAAAATTGGGATTTAATTGCTGTCTTGCATGACCTAAACAGTGGGGTGGGGGTTTAGGGAGGTTGGGGAGAAGGCAGGGCTGGGATAGCAGGTAGTATGATCTGGGG
>VZTL01041625.1:0-17593 GCA_013400535.1 Scopus umbretta
CAAAACCCAACCAGACACAGCCCAAAGTACCCTCTTCTAGCTTGACCCTGCTTTGAACATACGGACTGGACTAGAGACCTCCAGAGAGGCTTGACCTCAAGCTACTCAGTACAACTCTGATTCAGTGACAAAGATGGGTAGGAGTGGATGTAGGCACAAGGAAGGAGAGATGAGATTCAGAATGAGAATGAATGAAAATACAGAATTAAATGATGCAGGGTGAAGGATAAAAATACACTTTAGGAAGTCGGAGAGAGAAGAAGAGAGGCAATATAATGGAAAAAAGTGGAGAGAAGCATGGTAAGAGATCCTACCAGGCAAATCTAGAACCTCAACATACCAATACTTACTTAAACATCTAAGCCAGTGGTCTCGCTAAACCAGCATCTAGACCTGGTGGGACTATAAAGTTTTGTTTGGGCACTTCTCAAGCTACCAGTCAGTGGGTGACAATCCAAACATCAGCTAGGTAGATTCTAAGGAACACACTGAACTAATTTGTTAGTGTGAAATGTCTAGAAACATAGAAGAAATGCCAAATTCCAGAAAGCAGAGGGATCTGCTTGAGGTCTCAAAAAGGCTGCACATATTCTGGCTCTTGCTTCCACCTGCTTTAACCCATATTTCCCCATCCCTTACTCTTCCCCCCCGCCAACTCTGACAAGTAGGTAACACTGCCACCTCAGTGCTGCCCTGTAGGGACAACAGTGCATCCAGAGGGACAAGAATGCTCTGATCCTACACAGCTGCTCTCTGCTCACAGCTGCTGACCCTTCCCTCCCAGGTTCCTTCCCTGCATATGCATTAATTACCATGTTGTGTTACTGAAGATGCATCTAAGTTTTGAACTTTAACACAGAGTTCCCCTCAGCCATCACCAAAGAAGCCTTCACCAATGTCTCTTCCCTCTCTAGCAGTTTCTGAAAACCCCAATTTGTGAAAGCTCAGCCCAATCCAGGAAAAAGGTGGCATGTAAACAGATGAGGAACATGTGTTTCCAAATGGGAAAGGGGGTAATGCAGACAGTGAAATTAGTACAGCTAGGCCTGAGCTGGCAGCTGTGGTAACAGAGGAATGGGAGGGTTGCCAAGGCATTAGAGGGAGCTGACAAAGGAGCAGGAGGCAAAAACTCAGATACTAGAGAATCACTTTATTTCCCAGACCCAGGCAGGCCTGGATTTTGATTTTATTTCTCTTTGATGCAGCTAATGTGGATTTTTCTGTCTTCTAGTGGGTATCTGTTCAACTCAAAAACTAGTCGTATGGGAATGATCTCCACTCTGTCCACAACTGGCAGGAACAGAACGGCAGGTGGTTGCAGCGATGGGCTGAGAAGCATGGGAAGAATCAAAAGCAGCACCTGCCTGGGTGAAATACCATTTCTACTTTTTCATTTCCATCCATATTGAAACTATTTTTTAAGGGCATGTTTATGGTATGCATGCTTTAGTCATTCAAAAAATCAGCCTGAAGCATAATTAATATGTTTCTGAGGGGCTAATATCAGTACATCCCTCTAAACCTCCCTTAGAAACAAATGTACTATTTTCCTCTCCGAGAACGTGTACCGAGAGAAGCATGGAATATACTATTTTCAGATACAGCTGAAAGATACAGATTTAGCAATATAGCTGTCCCTAAAGGAGTGCTTACTCAGTGACTGTTTAACCTCTGACTACAGCATACAACCTTACAGACTGCAGTTTCTACTTAGACAATGGCCAGATAAATTATATACCATGCAGGAGAGCAAGACCTAGCACTTGCTTCCTCAGCAAACATTTTTCCTCTCTCGATATCAGAGTGCTCTTGGAGGGAGGCTAATGTCACAACCCCACTTTACAGCAAGGAAAAATGAGGCAGAGATAAGCTGAGCTATTGACGCACCTAAAATCAAAGAGCAAGCCAGGGGTAGCAATAAGCAGCAGGACCCAGATCTCCTGACTCTCAGGCTGCACCCTCCCACACTTCCTTTGGCAGCTCAAATCTGCTAACTTCCCTACATACGCTGCTGAGCACCACTCAGGGTCTGTAAGCTTCTGATGGGTTAATTAGCACCAAAGCATTTTTTCTTCTGTGGTCTAGACATAGAAATATCCAGATTTTGTTTCCCTTGAAAGGCAGCCCATCCTGGAAACTGTACTCGATCACCCATTTCCATGTTTTTCTAGGGCCAGATGGGGCTAAACATGATTTGAAGATTTTTTTCCTTTCCTTTCTTTAATGTTTCTTTTCCTTTCTTTCACTGACTAGCAGCTTGTTTGTTTTCTTTTGAGGATGATGCCAACTATAAAATAAAAAATGCAATTTCCAAGGTGGGGAAATTAGAGAATGATTGATTTGCTGTTGCCAAGAAGAAATAATAATTCCTGGACCTAACAAATAAGTCTGCAAATAAAGAAAGGATTATTAAATGTTATATAATTTCAATAGTATAAAAGCAGAGAGAACTTTCAAGAAACTGCCCTCATTTTTTTTAACACTCTGGAGACCATGGACCATATTGTTCACCTAGTCATGCAAGCTGTAAATACACGGTTCTTCCTACTCCACTTGAATTACACAGGTATCTCTGGTGTAACAAAACAGGCTCCCCCTTTCATCCTTCTCTCCTTATGTGTACATGCTTGCAGGCAAATACTATACTACAGGCCTCGGCCTCAGCCAGATGCTTCGGAATTAATCTGAATTTTCTCAGAGGGTAGGGGCTTCATGCTTGGCACTTTTTTGCCTCTAAATTGAGTGGTCCAAATCCACATACTTCAAAATCTGGTTAAGTACCAACTCCACTCTAATTCTGAATCTTAATGTCACTGCTATTCTATTTATTTCTTAATACTTTTATTTTAAGTTGCAAACACAATTTTTAAACACATTCCTAAAGTAGTTTTGCTAGTATACATACAATAAATACATAACAGTAAGTTTGAAAAAAGGTGCCACTGGCACTCATTTGGTGGGCAATTCTTTCCTGGTGTTTCCAATAGATAAAATGTTCCATATCTGTACTTATAAACTGTGTATGCCACACCACACAACTTTTACATTCTCTTCTTCCTATATTACAAGTCACCACCTCCTATAAACTGCTGTACTCCATTAGTTTAATTTCTTTTAATTCTTTCATTTCTTTAATTTAATGCTTCCATTTCTTTAATTCTTTCAAATATGTCCTACCCGCCTAAGCAGTCATTTTGCTAGTAGTCAGAGAAGCACTGGCCATCTGAATGTCAATAGTGTATAGCAGAGCTGTGTTTTGTTTTTGTGTTTTTTGGTTTTTTTTTTTTAAATCAGCTATGAACTCATTGACACAAACTGTGCTCTGGATTTGCTAATAAGATTTTCTCTTTTTATGTCAAACCTGGGTTACTGCATAAAATGATCACTTAATGTGCTGCCAGAAACAAATTACTTTCATGGACTACAATGTGAATGTACAATATTAGGATTCACTCCAGACACTAATGTCTTGGGCACCCCACTCATACTTATTGGAGATAAACACGGTATGGTGTTTCTATCGAAATCAAGTTTATGGATGCTGACATACAGTAGTGACGTTTACATTTTTGATCAAGACTTGAAAAACCTGCTTCAATGGTAAAGCAAGTGTCAACATGATAAATTTTTATGAAAACATACTATTTTACCCCTAAAATAGTAGGATAAATGTTCAGAAATGTAGTTAATTTTAGCTACATTCAGAACACTCCTTCCTGATCTGCCAAGGCTTAATTCCAGTTCTTTGCTAGTGTTACTGCCACAACTATAGTGGTGTAAAACTATAGTAATGAAGTGTCAAATCAATCCAAAGGGGTTACCCACAATGAAAAGCATGTAATTTTATGATTCTGCACCCTGATCTCTTTTGTAAAACCACCCCCTGACACCTTCCCTTCCTATTCCTCTGAAGACAGATTCCCAGTCTGTCCTATCAAAAAATAACTAACTATGTAAAGGTCAAAGACCACCTGGAAATGGTGGATAGTTCAGACGACGACATTTTTCATGTTTTTGTTGTCAGTGTGATCCGTATGTGAGCCAGAAAACCTGGATTATAATTTGGTTTTTCAGCTGGCTTGATGTTGACGATTTCACATGTCTTTGCATCTCCCAGTCATCTTTTAGCCTCCTATCTTTTGTTTTATTTACTGAGATCACATTTCTGTAGACAACACACAGCACTTAGCATACTGGTCTCCCATCTCATGTGTGAGCTTTAGCTGCTGGATTGATACAAACTATATTAAGGCTTTACTTACAGGTTCATTTCCCTACCCTATTTAAGATGTGTGGTTTTTATATTTCTAGTTCAGAGGTGGTGTTCTATAGATACCTGAACAGCACCTTTCCTACTGTGGAAAATTAACATGCAACAATAAAATACTAACTTACATTAGTATATATATTTAGAGTGTTATGAAGGTTAATTCTCCACAGAAAAAGACATATTTGCATTTCTGATAGGATCTCCATTTCATAAAAAAAAAAATCATAAAAGTTACTGCATTTCACAGGTAGTTGCTGACAGCAGAGGAACATTGAGACTCCAGTATTTGTACCACCTCAGGCTCTCAAAGAGCCTATGTCTGGGCACAGCCTTGCCTACCTTCCCTGAATGTGTTTATGTAAGTCCTATTTCCTCTAACATCCTCCATTATGTCCAGAGCCATCTGAGGATTTCTCAAAACTATCAGGGAGTTACAAGAGTGGTGCTGCTTCATAAAGGAAGGGGAGCCAGACAGAAAGGCAAGAAGGTATAGTGCCCTCACCAAGGAAGGGTGCAGTCCTACAGCATCCAAACAGGAGCAGAACAGGTCTGGTGATGGTAGCCAGGTTCTGTCAAGAGCCCAGACTGCCAGACAAGCCCATAGTGATGAGGCATGTCTGAAGTAGAAGCCAGGCTGTCAAGTCTGCACGTGTGGATAAGCAAGAGACATGGTCAAGCATGGGCATAGCTGCAATGCAGCTCAGGCAAGAACCAAGGGCAAAACCCTCAGCTTAAAAGCAGTTCCTGAGGAAAGCAGGCAAGACCTCATCAAGGCTTCTCTTTGATTCAAGGTCAGCTGTGCACACTGTACTAGCAAACCGCAGCATCTACAGGTTCTGAGCCCAGGCAGCCAAACCCACAGAAAAGAAGACGACATGCTTAGGGCAGTGAGAAAATCTGCCTGTTGTCACCCTAGGAATAATGCTGATGCTTAGAATCATAGAATCATTAAGGTTGGAAAAGACCTCTGAGATCATCTAGCCCAACCATCAACCCAACACCACCATGCCTACTAAACCATGTCCCGAAATGCCACATATACACATTTTTTGAATACCTTGTTCAAGGCTGGCCTGGGAAGAAAAGATGTGACCCATGTCAAACTGCCAAAGTGAGTGCTGAAGAGTAGGATATCCTGCTCCTGCTGAAACTGGGAGATGAGAGATTTAGGAGAAGCACATGCTGCTTTGCATATCCTATCTCCTCCTTTATCATCCTCAAAAGCCTGACAGCCTTTCAGGGCTTTGGCATAGGCAAAATAAGTAGCAAGTAAACGGACTTTGCTCTCCTAAGTATTTTGCTTATGTCTAGGGCCAGGTCTGCAGAGTCTCTCTTCCTTCACTAGTCCATTCCCTGAAGCCATTCTTCAGGACTCCAAACCTAGCACCCATCTTCTGGTTCAGGAAGTCATAGTTTCGTTCCTTTAGACCTTCTTTCCTTATTCCCATCTCCTTGACTAGCCACAGCTAATTCCTTCATCCCAGCTCTATATCTGAGTATCATTCACATTCACCCCCTTGTTCAGCTCCCTATATACTCCCATCGCCTGTCATGGACTCCACTTTTAGTGTCTTTTTCCCCCTTCATCTCCATTAGCCTTATTCAGTCTCTTTCTCCCAGCAACCCCAGTTCATATCTCAAAGAACATTTTACCACCGGATCTGCCTCCTCATTCCCAGCAGTTCTCTGTTCCAGTCTCCTTCTCCAACAGTGCTAATTTCTCCCTTTGTATTTCACGTAACTGTTAGATATAGGGTCCCTGTCCACTTCCCTGTTTCTGCCCTCGTCTGAGTCACAAGCTCAAGCAGTTCTGTTCTCTCTGCCATACTCTTCTTCCCCTCTTTGCTCTGAATCTTTTCCTATTGTCCCCATACAGGTTCAACTCTTTGTTTTCCTTGCTCTTACCTAGGTCAGACATAGCATACATCTGTAGTTGCAAAGAAAGTCTTGCGAAGCCCCAGGGTGCAAGATAGCCTGTACATAGATAGATTTTGGCAGTATTAAACTGTTATATTCAAGTAGGTCTTTTCAGACACCATGCAAAATGTGCCCTCTTAGAGGCTTATAACTTGATGTCCATATGTGCTCATCATTGAGTGGAACAACGGAAGTTGTATTACTGACATGAAGCTTTTCTTCTCTGCTTTCAGCCTCACCACCCCAGAAAATGCTACATCTGTGCCTTAAGGCATTGGAGTTCTAGAGCTTTTCAAGGAAAAGTTTGCCACAGCTTTTTAGACATGGTCAGGACCAACATATTTTCCTCTAGTCTTATTTTTGGAAATGGCTGAACTGAGTTTTCCAAAATAATCAGCCTTGGGCAGACACCTGACATGGAAATTTTCAGCCCAAACTGTGTAAGTTAGACAAAGTTATAAAGCAAGGAAAAGCAAGGTCGTCTTATGGGAAGAGTCAGGGCAGACAGATAGTGCTACCAACCACACCTGTGATACAGGCATGTTATCATTGACATCATTAATATCATTCTTAGCATAGGTTATCAAGTAATTTCCACGATAATACCTTAACTTTGTAAAATACTAGTCTTTTTGGACTAGTCTTTGCTTGGTATTTGACCAAAGGCAATTTTGAACATTTGAAAAAAACAAAACAAAACAAAACAAAAAATCTACTGAGATACTTCCGAGTTATGTGTGTAAGAAAGAAACACACTGAACATTTTGCCCATTGTTAGAAAGTTTTTCCAGGACAACTATTCAAGGATGGCTAAACAACAAACCAAGAAACTTGGCATTTGCATTGTCTGTAATGAGCAGTACTTGTCTGGATAAACTGGGAAGGAGAAGGGGGGAAGATCGCCACATATGGGTTGTCCCCCCAAAACCTGAATACTAAAGTGAGGGAATTTTCTGCAGTTTCAGAACTTCTCACTGTGTGTGCATGCACATTTGCCTCCCCTCTGCCACTAAAAGAGAATGAATTCACACCCTGGGTTGCTCTTCTGAGCTCAAACTGAATTTCCACTGTTTAGCAAACTCCTGGATCCTGTATTTATAAATGGGTGATGATTATAAAGAAGTTACCATAGGTTGCTGTCCCTGAGGTGATGATTATATCTGGAGGACAGACTCACCAGGTACCCCCTCAATCAGCCACTCAGAAGAGTAGTATTTATTGGGTCTGCATGGCAAGGTTTTGGTAGTGGGGGGGCTACAGGGGTGGCTTCTGTGAGCTACTAGAAACTTCCCCTATGTCTGACATAGCCAATGCCTGCCAAATCCCAGACCCGCTGCTGGCCGAGCCCTAGCCCATCAGCAACAGGGGTAGCGCCTCTGTGATAATGTATTTAAATGGGGGGGTGGGCGTGACAACGGAACCGTGCAATTGCAGCTGGAGAGGAGTGAGAATATGTGAGAGAAATGACTCTGCAGACACCAAGGTCAGTGAAGAAGGAGAGGGAGGAGGTGCTCCAGGTGCNCCCTTGTCACGACACACAAGCCTTTTTTGTTGTATTTTCTCTCCCCTGTCCAGCTGAGGGGGGGCAGTGATAGAGCAGCTTTGGTGGGCACCTGGCATCCAGCCAGGGTCAACCCACCACAATTATCTATACACAAACAAGCCAGTGCCTCGCTCTCTGCTTGAAGTGCTGTGAACACTATGGGTCCTTAGCCACTCCTTCAAACTGCTGTCTTTGTCTTCGTTTCTGACTACTTGTGGTTTTCTTAGGCCAATGTTACTGTTTTTCCTTTATCTTTAATCTTGCCCCTGAGCCTTCTTTGGAAGTGCCCATTTTACATAAATTAAACCCAAGTCTTGTCAAATCTCAACTGTTTCACCCCTTCTGGGCTGGGGCCTCTTGCTGCCCCTGACATGATCTGATGCCATTTTGAAGCATGAAATTTGGATTGCTAAGCCCATCATATTGTTTCATCTCTAGAGCAACAAAAATACCAGGTAACTCAATGCCATTTCTCTCAGTTCTGTGGAAAAAACCACACTGCCTGCATCTTCAGTGTTTTTCCTCTATTCTTTTAGCTAGCAGGTATTGTCTACCAAGTTGCTTTCTGTTCAGTCTAGAAGAAATTTTGAGGGAGGGTACAAAATACGGTGGAAGAGGAATCTAGAGGGCCAGGCTATATTCATGCGGCTAGGACTAGCTATAGCATAGCTTGGACTTTACTCTCCTAGTGAGGAAATACACAGTTTTGGTTTATCACCGAATACACAATGCAAGAAATAGTGGGGTGAAAATGCTGAAGCCTGTGGCATGGGGAAACCTAAAGGATCCATTTTCCCCTCTCTGCACCTGTTCTTCCTTTCCTTTTTCTTTCCTCCACAGTGTACAACATATGCCTTTACTTGGATTCAACCCTATGCAAAATCCTTGGCTTGCAGCATAAAAGCAGATCAAGCAAATCTGCAAGGAAAATTGCCTAGAGAGAGACCTGTAACTTTTTTTAGGTAACAATCACTCTGCCTGCCAGATACAGCCTGTTCTTAGCATTTGCCACCACCTAAGCCCTTAAGGGCCACAGTCTACCATACCTCATTTGAGTGGAATTGAGCACTTCCTTCTCGTTCTAGGAAAGTCACAGATGCAAGAAAATCAGATTGTGACATTTTATAGATACAGGGTTAATTTTTCATCATTTTGGTTTGGTTTCAGAAGGAAGTTTTTCTCTACCTCAGAATCCTGTGCAACTGACTTCGTATCTGCAAAAGCAGCCAGCATTTCAGCAGACTATCCGAAACAGTCTGTGGAAAACTGTGACATTCCGAGAACATGTCTTCTCAAATAGATGTAGTGTGATCAGACAGTAATTTAGCATGAATCTGGGGCACAACTGGTAATGTCCAAGCATACACACTTACAAAGTTACAGTATCACACAGCAGATGAAACAACTCACTGACGTGTAAGGGTGCATCTGTGGTTAAAGAATTATCCTCCACTTTGGGAGGCAAGGTTCTAGGCTGCAGAAATGGGACAAATCTGGGAAGTTGTCTGTGCACTGTGTATAACAATAAATCCTCTATGCCACACCACATCACACCACTTCACATTCTCTGTGCTCTCCAGGTCTTCTGTGCTGCATATGTACATATACTTACAGTACCAGGTGGATTTATCATAGATACTGTAGTCACGTAAGTGACTTAGGTGTCTAGACTTGGCTGATTGTATAGGCTTCCTCTGTAGTCAATGAAGGGAGACAGACACCTCAGGGAAATTCACCAGATCCCAGCACAGATGTCAAAGGTAAGTAGAATAATTGCCTTCTGGAACTGTTGATCTTCTGCTGACCACACGAAAAGCCTATATAAGGAGCTAGACTAATTGTCCATATTGTAAGACAGCTCATATTACCTGAAATAAATACTCCCCAGCATGTTGGCATCGACATACACACACTATAGAAACCTTCTCAATCTATGTTCACTTAAATCCTGTATCCCTGATGGTCAGAATACATCCAGCTTTCTAATACATTCTGAAAGACAACCATCAGCCAATTACTTCTTTTTCCAGGAACATCTTTACTGTAGCTTAGAGTGGAATCAGACTAACACTGAGCAGTAAGTGGCAGAAATATTTATTTTGGCTCCTAAATATGACATTTAGCTCATTCAGCATTCAGAGATGTTGGCAGGAGAAATGGCATAGTGAAAGCTTTGATTTTTAAAGAGTGCCTGTGCCACCTGACACAATGGAAAATATTAAGGATTTTCCTTGTACCCATGAGCTTAGAGCAAGAACGCTGCAAAGTTCAGGAATGATTTAACAGAATCTGAGCTATGAATGTATGTAGTACCTTTAAAATAACCAGGGTTGATAAAGAACACTACGGAGTAAGTATTGTCAGTTGCTTTTACATGAAAAAATATATTGTCAATGACAGGATCGTACCTATGTATCTGCCAGCGTAGTTCTCAAATTCATTGAGTCTACTGCCGACGATATGGTTTCACTAAGTATTTCCTTCTTACATCTTACCAAAAAATACCAAAAATAGTATGAATACTCCCCATGAGACAAGCTCCCGGATTACAGCTGAATAATTCAGACACAAGGAGAAGACTCTGCCATGGTCAGACAGCCAGCAGTAGAAGTCAGGTGTTCTCAATTTCATGGCTGTGCATCTTGCACAGAGCCCTCTCCCCTTCTCTGCAGCGTTCCTATCAATGCCATCATATGCTTGGTTCAAAATCTCATGGTATTTTTTTCCTCTGCTACCATCATCCCTCACTACCCACTCTACATGGCCCCTTCTAGCCTCAGCAACTTTACTTTGTATTTTGGACCTTTCCCTGAGCTTCACTGCAACTTCGTCCTTCCTTCCTTACAGAGAGGCTGCTTGCAGCAGCTTTGTCCCTTCCCTGGGCTGAGCAGGTGGAGTGCTCCCTTCCTGAGACTGCTTCCAGATTGTTCTGGAGGGCTCAAGGTTTATTTCCGTGCTCAGCCTCACTTGCAGAAGGCCTTCAGGTCTTTGGCATCCTGAATACCACCCGTCACGAAACTCTGCCCTCTCAAACTGTGAAGACCTCGGAGATTACTTTTGCCTTCGATTAGTTTCTTCCGGTCTTTTAAGACATGTAAACCACCTTGCTTACAATGACATAAAGATATTTTTTCAAATGTTTGCCTTAGAAAAACATTGTTTCTGCAGGGTAGCAGACCACATTTTCAAAAGCAGGATACTGCTCTCAGCACTATTTTGCACAACAGTATACATGGTACACATTGTAATATCGGATCATACTGTTCCAGGAATAGAGACTGCACCATTTTTGGAAAATCACAATATAATATTTAATTGCTTAGTGGAAGAACAAAAAACATTTTCCATTTCCTTCATCTACTCCTGCCTCCTAAGTTTGATCACACAAAACTGGATCAGGCTCCAGAAACAGAAGGCATATTACTCAAGGAGCAGAGGACCAAATAAGCTGGACTCTGGGACAGCCGAACGGCTTAAAGAGCATCTTTAAAGTCCTAAGTTGATAACAGACAACTTTTTGTTTTTTCTTTCAGCTGTTTTCATTAAATAGGAGCTGCACTGCAAGCTCTGCTGGGCAGCAGGGAGGCAGGAGGCACAGCTTGTGTAACAAGGAGCAGGAGCAGCACATGTTTTGTATTCAGCCCTTTGCCTGACTCAACAGCAGCGTTGACTGGCCCTGCTGGGAGCCACGTCCAGAACTTTTTGGCCAGGAAGAATAGTTAGCAGAGTGCCAAGGTCTGCGAAGGTAAACTAAGAGGGATCAGAGGGGGCTCTCGGAGACCTGAGAGTTTGCAGAGAAATATGCTGTGAAGGGAGAGGGTGAAACACCCCCTTCCAAAGAACTGTACCAAGTTCAGGCCGAGGAAGGCTCGCAGAAGTAATGTAAACAGAACAGTGGAACTCTTTTGTGGATGGAAAATTAAGCTAATATCTCTTGCTTTGGATCAAACCACATCCTATTTTCAGGATCGTTGAGCCTAGCCACATTAGACATGCATCTGGCCTACCGTGCTTTTTTGAGACCAGCAGTACCACAGCAGACATACAGTTTAGCTCACAGAAGCTGTTACATTCCAGTCTTCTTCCATTAGGAACTGAAAAAATTAGCGCAGCAGGATAGCCCAAAGTGTCCAGAGAGGACTTAAATGCACAAAATCCCTTTGAGGCTCAAACAGGCTTGATCTTTAATCACCTACACACTTTAAATCCCATGCTCAGCCTGAAAGTTATCAGGGAGGCAGATCACAGACTAAGCAATTGCAAACTGTTTCTACATAAGCATTTACACCTTCCTCACTTTATTTTTGAGAGTGAATGCCAAAAACATCTCATTTTGCTTTCTTAATTTAGGGTTTTTTTTGACAAAGCAGAGAACAAGCCTCTCCTCTGTAACAGATTTGGAGCTGCCCGTGTAATTCCCATACCCTATGTACTGACTTGGTGTGCTGTTTACTGTTTACAGTAGGACGGACAGGCTGGAAAATGAAGGTGGGGCTGGATTAACATGCTTCACCACACAACTGAGACATAAGGCAAGAGCCTTTTTTTTTTCTTTTTCCTTTTTTTTTTTTAACAGAACCTGTAACAGGCAAACTGGAGGGTTTTTTCCAAGAGATAAGCAGTCCTTGCAGGGAGAGCAGGAATCCAGAGATTCAAGAATTTTTCAAGTACACTTGAGAGAAAGTGAGAAAGATTATGTCTTGAGACTGAGAAATCAGACTCTTTTATGTGAGAAATTAGGGAAAGTCTGATCTATTAGGAACCCTGGGAAGAGGAAAGTCAGGCCCTTGGAAAGGTGAACTATGTACAAACCTCGTCATTTTAATATCCTGTTTCTCTAATGTTATGCCTTGCCCCTATACTTGGAATTAAACAACAGTTTAGCTTAAACAGGCTGGCCTCTTCAATCACACTCGGTCACAAATTTGCTAGTCTAAGATAAGAACAACAGTTACCAGAAACAACACGAGTGCCTGCTGGGTAAGCCCAACTGATTGACAGGTTGCTGGTCTGTGAGAAAACTCAAAAAAAGTTGAAGGCATGAAGCCTTGTACATGCCTAGGGGGGTCCTCACAGAGATACAGAAGGGAACAGCGATGTCCCATCTCCTTGAACTTACCAAGCTTTTCATACTCTGTAAGAGCAGAGCAAACTGATGGCAAACTAGGTAGGAAGCACAGGAAAGCTGATCCTTCATCAACAAGCCTTTTGTTACACAGTCAAACTATTACTTCCAAGAAGTAAGAAGAACTAATGAGGAAATTTATATTTAAAACACTCAAATAATTAAATCCCTCCTCCTGTTACCCTACCAACTGTCTTCGGAGGTCACTCTTGCTTGCGTGATTGAATCATGCTTGTGCTATTGACCTACCAGCTTTTCCCGTCTTATATCAGACAAGGCGCTCCACAATCTAGGACTGCAGCTTTTTGTCCGATTCTTCTTGTCCTAATATAAATCCCCATGTGTGCAAACGTACAATTACAAATATGCACATCTGCAACCAGCAGTCACTGCAGTTAATTTTGCAAAATGGACCCCAGTGTCTCCATGAAGCTCCCCACTTACTGCATTCAGTGACTCACAATTAATCATAATGATTCACAGAGTGTGCAAACGCAGCCCATGCTATGCAAATTATGCAAAGTACTTACTTTCTCATGTATTGCTGACAGTACCAGAGAGGCTGGGCACACAAACCAATATTCCTAGTGTGACTCAGTGCCACTTGCTAAGTCTCTAGCAGTGGGTTTGCTCCTGTATTGTTAAGTGCTAAAAATTTAGTGAACAGCTTTGATGCTGCATGTGACACAACATAACTTGAGTCCTTTTTTTCAGAGCAGTGCTAGCCCTAAATGATAACAGAAGCTGAAGGCAGTAAAAGGTTATTTCTTTCCACTGTGCCTTCGATAAACACAAGCTAAAGCTCTGTTGAATAAAATGGAGCTAATATTTTTGTGTTTCAAAGCGGAATCACAATTGAGAAGGTTTCTACGGAAATGAAGGAAAGAGGCCAGAAGAAAATTGTTGTTTTCTTTCTTCCTTCAAATGGACAAGTTTTGAAGTGGTTATATAATATTTAAGTTACTGAATACTGAACGCTGCTCTGTTCAAGAATAAATGATTCACATATGCAGAATGATTCAGCCAAATTTACATTCTGTGAATAAATGTTTATTTATGAAATTACACATGCAGCACAACCAAAACGAAGCAGGGACAGGCTATGACAGCTCTCCTAGGATACGTATGACACCAAATCTTTCATGGAGCTACTAAACTGGCATATACATATTCAATAACGTTGCTAAATTCACAAGACGCAGACTGACAGACCATTTCCCACTACAGTGAGAAACTTTCATCTTTCACAGGCCATGGACAATCTAGGTGGACCTGCAGAGACAGTATATGAAAAAAGATTTTTTGAGACACTGGAGAGACAGCAGAAGGAAAACAGAGAAATAGAAGAAGTGTTCCAGAGCGTCACCTTCTAGCTCAGCAGTCAGCAATCCGCGGGGTCTGAGAGGACAGCATTCTAATTCAGACCAGAAGGAAAAGCAATGATTAACAACTTTAATAATGTCAATACAAGTGGAACCTACATAAAAACTTTCAAAAGCATGGCTTTCTAAGCTGTTGGAAAGGTTGAATAAGTTTCTCAGTGTGAAACTCCAAAAAAAATTTATTCAAATTTGGCTTGCATGTGTATTTCTTTGAAACCTGAAGACAGAGCCACATATGAAAAATACATGGACTGTACTGAAACTTTCTGCACTTGAATTTAGTGTTATATAATGTCTTAACCTGCAGTTTACCAGATTCCTCAGGCATCTTCATATAGTCAACAAATAAAAGGGCTACAAGCAAAGGAAGAGTTTTATAGTAAACAACTGAGTGGTGTTATCTTTCAATTGCTTTTTTCTTTCCATTTTCAAGAAAGCAAGCAGAGACTGATGAAGTAATTTGCCGGGGGATAAAGAAAGAGCTGACACATTGGGGTTAAAACTTTGCTTATGGCGGAGCCACATCCTGTTTCAGCTGCCAATTCCTTCCTTACCCATATCCCTGTGAACCCATATCCTTCCCTGAACTTCAGTTCTCCCACCTGGGAAATGGTTGTAATAACTAGCCCAAAGGGATGCCTATTTATTTGTGTTATGGAAATACTTGTATGGCCAGATGATAACCAAGTGGGAAACAGAACTTGGGAGCCTTCATCCTAACACTTGTTCTTCTAATTGGGTAGAGCAGCAGCAGCCCCACAACTCACGGCTTTCCTAGTGTGTTTGCGAAAATATGTCAGTTTTAAAGAACCTGTAACCTTTAAATTGCACAAAAGCACTCCTCTGCACTCTAAAAATCAGAGCTAAATATTACAGAAGGAAGACCAGAATCAAAACACATGAGAGACGGGGAATCTATTTTAAAAGAGCTGTATTTGTTCCTTCCCTTTTACAATTCACCAACCATGCCCAGGTAAACTAAGTACAGAGACGCTGCTAAAGTATAGTATTTCCTGTGCCCTTGACACTACTTGCAAATAATAAGGTATGGAAAAATCTAGGCAAGTGGTCGTAATTTTAAAACCTATTCTTCAAAGTTTTGGACTCAGTGAGAGCCACAAACAAGGCAAGTTGCAGCACAGGCAGATAAATTACTGCTATGATAGGCACATGCGTGTTTCATGTTTTGGTAGGAGCAGTAGAAGCGTTCCTTCATCGTGGCTGCGGTTTCCAATACTTGGCACCAGTGCGACTTAAAAAGGGTGGATATGTTCTGTTGAATGTTTCCCGATATATTTTTTGCTTGTCTATAAGCAAGAACATAATAATTCTGCCTGAAAGCTGTGAAAGTTATGACTATCTGAAAGAAGCAGCTTGGTAAGTTAGAAAAATAATTGTACTTTTAACTGAAAACCATCATCGCCCTCCGTGTTCTCATTATAAAAATCCTGTGGAAACAAGAAGAGTCTATTTAATCTACTGCTGTAGAAATTACTGTGAGCCAAAGAATCTGATCATGATCACATATGTTCTTACATAGTATTTCAATTAGAGGATGTTCATAGTGTGTAAGCTGAACGCTTCAATGGTAAAAATTAGTCTGTATACATAAAGTTAGTCCTTCTTTTTGGAGTAGTGAGAGGAAGGAAATACTTTTTATAAATGCCATATACAGTAATTATTTAATGCATGATGAACATTTTTACACATGGATATGCAAATTTCAGTATTGCCAGTGGAAGGAAAATAAGAATTTTCCAAAGTGCTTTTGGAATCTTGCACATATTTAGTGAGCTTGGCCCATCTGACACTTTACAAGCTTGGATAGCCTTTCTGTAGATTTCTGTACATACGAAATACATCAGTTCTATTCCAAAAGGCTTTACAGAAACAGGATCAGTCGCCATAAAAGGGTGTGGGTTTCATTCTGTTTCTCTAGACAGCATAAGGCCTGTTCATCTATTCCTGAAGGTTTGAATTTACAGTCACATTTTTTCACCTACAAGTCTTGACCTCTCTCACAGATAAATACCACAATTCCCACTTTACAGCTGAGCCCACTATAAGGCACAGAGACGCAACTTCCTCACAGGCCTATGGGGAGCCACTGTGACGGGTCCCCAGGAATTTGTTCAAGCCTCTAGTCTGGGAAGAAATGAGCATGTATTAATAGTGCAAACCTATGAATTGTTACAGGAAAGATAACCCCAGCTACGAAGCGTGTTTTGCAATAACATACCAGAGGAATCAACTAAACTGAAAGAGAGCCTTGCATTACACATTTGCATCTGTGTTTGTCATCAAGTTCAAAATCATCAGAAGTCTGTAAAACTGAGCTGTTTTGCCACTGTAATACCTCAGACATTTCTGGGAAGTTCAGATTTTTCTAGGAAATACAGTAGAGTGCTTATCAGTCACTGTAAAAAAAAAAACCTGAGACAAGAGGCTGCACCATTCGGCAAGGCTTGTATCTCTCGGGGCCTTAGACCCAAAGAGCAAACTGAAACTTACATGCTTTATACATGCATTACAGTATTCGTTAAAAATTATGAAAAGCGTATCCCATCTGCCCACAAGCAACTGTCAAGCAATCTTTATTTACTTCAGCTTTCACAGTAACTAGCAAATAATAAAACAGATCTAGATCATACATAAATATAGCAGCCTGATAAGAAACCAGAGCCTTCTCACCATGATTAGGAAAAAATGCAATCGATCTCCATGAGAGCTGACAGGAGGGCAACAATTCCATTTCATGGCAGCCCTCTAGATTACCAAAATAAAATTTGTTTTGGGTATAATTAAAGCCAAGCCATGTTTCATATTAACAGAAGTTATCAAAATGTCTTACTGAAACTTTGGCAGGATTTGAAATTTTATTCTATTTTTTTTTAAAATTTGGCATTTCAGTTTTGTGCTCCTGCTCCGACTCTGAGCAGAGACTCGATTCAGACAGAACAAGGATCTCAATCTGGTCTCCCACCTGCAGGTCCTTCTATGAAGTCGCTCTTCCCCCCCCCCCCCCCAAGCTTTCCCACAAAACGTGTTAAATGTGTTAAAATACTCGTTATTCCTGCAGTGCACCTATTCCTGAATGACAAGGCCACCTTTTGTTTAGCGGAAAGTTTTCTCCAGCTCTGGCCGCCAGCTCCTCCGACACAGCTGGAGAGAAGGACACGCAGCCCCATCCTGCTGGCACCCTGCAACCCCCTGCGACTCCCCATCAGCACGGGCGCTAGCAGAGTAGACCTAAGCACGGCGAGCAGCTACGACTGCAATTTTCTCCATCTCCCCCCAACGTTATGAATCTGTCTAGACACGCAACAATTCTCCCCAGGGTAGATCATCCTCCTCAG
>VZTL01041625.1:28937-52073 GCA_013400535.1 Scopus umbretta
TAGAAGCCAGGATGCTGTTGGCCTTCTTGTCCACCTGGGCACACTGCTGGCTCATGTTCAGCCAGCCGTCAGCCAGCACCCCCAGGTCCTTTTCTGCCGGGCAGCTCTCCAGCCACTCTTCCCCAAGCCTGTAGTGTTGCATGGGGTTGTTGTGACCAAAGTGCAGGACCCGGCACTTGGCCTTGTTGAACCTCCTACAGTTAATACTGTTAATCACTGTCATCACTGTTAATACTAACTTTAACTGGAGATGTTACTTTTCAGTGATTCTGAATATCAGTCTGAAAAGATTGGAATTGAACAGATTGAAGTGGTGCAGTCTCTTTCATGTGGTTTTCCAGTGAAATAGGGGTTACAATCTTTACCTAAGGAGCTTACCGGTTTAAATTGGAATTAACATTTTGTGACTGTCTCAGAGGATTATTCTACCTGTACAAATTACAGGAAATAATTTTAAATCCCCCACACTTTATTTTGTACTGTTCATAAGGCGGTTCATAAAATCAAAGTTTATGTTAATTGGCAAATAAATTTGGCCTCAGCTCAAGAGAAACTGTAGCAATCAAAGATCTTCAGGAACTACTAATATGTTTGCAAGTTGCTTGAATAAGCTCACAGATTAAATGAATGGGCTTTTTTCCCAAAAAGGAAATAATACAGGAAGAAAGAGAACACCCCTGATTATCTCCCTTTACCTTTAACTTGAGACTCAAGATGGTTCTACATGGATATTCTGACTCTTTTAACCTCTATAACGTTGAGCCCCTGTGTAAGAATGTAAGGATGCTAAGGTAAAGTTGACTTCTTGCTTACTGGGGACTCTGTAATTAAAGTCAAAATCAAACCTCCTCAAAGTGTTTTAAATAGGTTGAACATCCTACAGGCAATGCAGTGAAAATCCAGATGACACAGAGAAAGCAAAAGGAGCAGAGTAGCAATTTCATCCCTTAGGGATGTCAACCTAACACTACCTAGGGTGCCGACCTAAGAGATGAAAGTGCAGCTAATGATTTTAACTGCTTATTTCAGATTGTCCAAATCCAAATCAAAATATCTCAGAATCACCCAATTCCATCAAATAATAAAGCTTTGTCACCTCTGTGAGAAATAAACTCTAAAGCCAAAAGAAGTAAACTCAAAGTGCCTTCCAAGAGAACAGATTTGATTTCTTTGACAAATGGTTACGGTTTATATGTTTCCATTATGGCTCTGCATGCATTTCCTTATATGGGCAGATCTGAATTCCTCCAAAACTTCATTTCAATGAATATATTCTGCAAGTCAAAAGGAAGAGAAAAAAATCCAGCAAATTTTGGAATCTAGGACTCCCACAGACACAAAACACTTGCTACCTTAAATGTGAAGAAACAAAGCAGAAAATTGTTCGTGAAATTCAAAAGTACTTGAACTAGCAAAGGCACCGAGGCAGAGCTAGTATATACCTATAAAGACAAAATGAAAGAAAATAAAATTGTCCAAAATATCCACTAAAATATCTTCTGGACCAAATGACAGTATTTAATGCATATACTGTGCTTTCCATTTCCCTATACTGTTAAAAAAGATGAACTACTTAAATCTCCTGACAGTCCCATGAAGATAAAGAAACAGCAGTACAGATTATAGAGCATTTTTAAATGGCAAATAAGAGCATGAACAACATGAAGCAAGGAGGCTGTCCTGACACCTCTCACAGATAGAGTCTTGCCTTTGCCCATGTTCTCTGTATAAACAAAGGTGATCTGATATTTATGAGTTCAGTTTTTCTACTTACTAGAAAATGAACACAGTTTGCATTTCTAAAACATTTAACCACCTAAATTTAAGCCACTTGCAATTGCTGCTGCTTGCAATGTGCTGAGAAATTGCAGGTTGTCACCTATACAAACAATACTGAGAAAAAGGTCAAGTAGAAGAGCAGCAGGTCAGGTGCTACATGATAATGAAAGACACAGCTTCCACTTTACAGCTGAAAGGCAGCAGGAGTTCCAGGCTGACTCACTTTGGATAAAATTTCTCACTTTCTTTTCTATTCACAGGCTACAAGGTTCTGAGTAGAGAGGCATTTGCAGAGGTTTGCAAACCTGTGGCCAAAGAAACCTCTTGGCCTGTGCTTGATGGGAGCTGCAGCTTTTTTGCTTGCAAGCTTGTTCTTGGTCTGTGTTTGTCACAGATTAGTGGTTGTGCCTTAGACCCCCAGAGACAAGATACCCAGCTACCTTCTGCAGTGCAGAGTGGAATAGTGGTATTATGGATTTTTTATTGGTCTAATAACCAGGATTGAATTTAACAACCTTTTAACAATGGCACAAACGATGCCAAAGGTTTGCTTCAGTAATGTATTTCGTAAAATGCAACAAAATTCTAAGACTATTGATTACAGTGTCCAAAATAAGAAGAAATACACTATTTTCAGTACAAAGTCAAAGATAAAGCATTGCCACAGGAAAATGCCAGAACCCAATCCTTTCCTCTCAGGATGGAGAGAGAAGAAAATTTCAGTCATCTTTATTCAGCATTTGATGCTGGCTTGTATTCCTTTCAGGCCCTGTTACTGTACTTCCTTCTCGGCAGTGAGTGTCTAGCAGTCGAACCTGGTATGGCTGCTGGTATGAGCAAGTGGTCCTGGGATTGCATCAGTAATTTTGGAGGTCATGGCTTTCATAAAGCAAGCCAGTAAACGGTAAGAACTGCTGGGGTTATTGTCATTGGTGAACTTCCCTGGGAAAACAGCACATTAGAGAATCACTGAACGACTGAAAGCAGTAACTCGTCAGACTTTGTTACCGGCCATCCCAAATTAGCGGGAATCATTCCTTGCCCCTCTGTCATCATAGCAAGTAAGAACTTCCAGCACAATCTTTAATTTCTAGGAAAGATCTTTATCATAATAATTTACAAGTAGGACTTTTTATCAGGGACTCCGGACAGCCTTTGCAAATCTGTTCAGTCCTCACAGGTGAAGCAACAGAGGCAGAAATGGCCAGATTATCCTGCGTAAAGGAAAGACTTTAGTGAGTATTTTGAATTGAACACAAGTGGTGAGATAAGAATCCAGTCTCAAAAATTGGAAACATAGGCTACCTTAACATTTACCCACTGATCCTATTAGAAGTATGTGTTTAAAGTGTCATGGCGCAAGACCTGACCGGTAGTAAGGAAAGGTGGAATGTTGGTTCAAGGGACAGGAAAACCACTGAATGCTCCACTTGCACTGATTTCAGTGACAAGGGCACTCAGGCCGTGGCAACAGGTATTCTGCATGTAAAGGTATTGCCAGCTATATGGATTTTAGTTATAAATGTATGATTTATTAGCATTTAAATCATCCTTCAAGAAGAAAAGTTATCTTCACAAGGAAAACGAAACAATTAAAAAGAAGGGAGTTTCAGGAATTGAAACAGAAGCTGCATGCAAAACCAAGAAGGAAAACAGAAGCCAGATACAGAATTTTCTTCTGGGATCATGAACCCTCCCTGGAATTTGATCCAAGAATCCGTATCACCTACATGTCAGTGGGGATCTGCAGATTTGCAGGGATTTCAGTGGGAAGTTACATAAATAAAAGGATCCTCTTGCAGGAACAGGCTGGAGGCTAGAAGAGCTCCCATGATACTCATATATCTAATTAAGAACAGCAGATTGGAAGGGACTCTTGGGTCATTGAGTTCAGTCCCTTGTTTTTGCAGGCAGCCATGCCATATAATCTTTTTCATATGCCGCTTAGGCTCTGCTTATAATCAATTAGGGTTTTTTGGTTTGGGGGTTGGGGTTTTTTGGTGTTTTTTGCTCCTGGTACTCTTAGTGGAAAGTTGTCATAGATTCTCATTTCTTTTAGAATTAAAAACGTTCTAAAATCCAGAATAACTGTACACAGTTAGATTATACCCATCTGTTCCTGTGTCAGCATTTCCCTTAGCTTAAATAGCACTTCTTTTTCTAATATATTTATAGAGTACAATCATATTCCTCTTTCTGTTTTGCCTGACTATGCTGGCTAAGCTTTCTTACTCTCTCTTATAGGATCCTTCCAACCCTGGACAGTCTGAGCACTTTTTTACACCTGTTTCTTTTTGAATTAAGGTTTCTTACAGAACAGATAATCTGGCTGTACCCAGTATTCCTGATGAAAACCATCAACAACAATATTTCCCCAGCAATGTTTTGGGAAATATAATGACCGAAGCAGCATGATGCATTTAAGCCCATTTCTGTCAGGCACACTAAATGGAAATTTCAGAAAGAGTCTCACTGACTTCAGTGGGTGAGCCCTGTCTGCTTTCTTTTTTCCAATATCCAGACGTCATTTTCCAGTAAAAATATTGTTTTCCCAACTATTAAAAATTTGGATAATAACAAAAGCTAGCAATATGTATTTGCAAATAATTATGACATGAAAAGCAGTAGTACTTGTAACCAGTAATTGGTAAAAGAGATTTCTGAGAATGCATGTTAAGTTGGTTGAATTAAAAGGCAACAACAGTATTTTCAAATTATTTGAGGAATAAATTATTTGACCAGCTTTGATAACAATATATACAGAAGATTTATCACAAATAAGGATAAAAAAAAAGCCCACTGTAGCTCACATGAAAGAATTCAGATTTATCTCACTGCTGGATACTATATTTGGCATGAATTCCAAATTTGCAACAGGGTGGAGGATTTGATCAAAAGATCCAGAAAATTTATGTGGGTAGCCAAAGCCAATCTGTTTTGCAAAACATGCAGATGATGTTTCTCTCACATCGCTTTGGTATTTTGGAAAACTTGCAATATCAAAGAAAAAGTTTGTATTCAGTACACTGGAAGCGGCAAGTCATAAAAAGGTATTTTCTGTAGGAATAAGTAAGCACAGAAGATGTAGGATTTGAGTCTGCAAAGAATCTGTTTTAGTATACTCATAGTACAAATTCTGGAATTTAAAAAATTGTCCCTCCATCTGCTACACTACCCACTCTTTCAGAAGTGACAGCTGATACTTCATATCAACTTGATACACCCCAAAGTGATATGGTACCTTTCTGATTCTTCTGAAAACTATGCTCTTTGGAGTATGTCCTAAACCAAGGCATCTCAAAACACTAACACCACCTGGAAAAGTTGGTAAGCATGCTTAATACCTTCATATAGAAGCAAATACGTTCATATACTAATCAAACATAATTTTCTAGTCAAGAACAATGAAAGAATAATCCAGCTACAGAATGTTGGTAACGATGAATTCTCATTTATGAGAACTTTTCTTTTTTAACCAGCAGCAACCTACAGGGTTAGAACATGGACTTAATTGATTTGTAACATTTTTATGGCCAACTCATGCTTCCAGAGTAATGCCACTAATCATACTGTAAATCAGAACTAGTCCTGTATTTACTAGATACGCCTGCAAAAAGCTTTGAGTGCTTTTTAAAGACAGATTCTTAAGCTGGAAGTCACCTCACATTTCCTTCTCAGACAGTCACCCTACCTAATCGGTAGGCAGGATTAAAATCTTTGTACTTTCTTCTAAAATCAAGCTGGTATTTGGTATTGGGTGCAATTGCCAATGCTAACTAACATTCTTGTCTGCTGGAGGAAGTCTCTGTTTAACTGGAGTGACACTATCTTGATCCTGGAAAAGTGCTTCGGTAAATTAGCTGTCAAGATAAAATAGACATGCTTGCAACAAAGAGGGGTTGACAGTTCCTGATCTTATAATATGCTTTCACTGCAATTACCACATTGTAAGCCATCAATTTTGTATTTTGTTTTCCAACATGAAAAAGGAAGGATATATAGACATATGACTACTGTCAAATATCAGACAATTAAAAAACATAATACAAAGAAACCCATTTTAATGTAATTACTGAAGGTCATACAGAATTCCCAATACCATCTGCAACTCAGTCTATTCCTTCTCTAAAGACTTGCTCTGAATTGTGGCTGAACTGGGAGGACTGGGAAAGTGGCAGCTTACTGCCTTTGTCCTGGCTGGCAGTGTGTCTCAGCACAGCTTTGATTTAAAGCACACCAGCTCTAACCCCAGCTTTCAGGCAGTGGGCAGTAAAACCAGAACAGTTTCAGCTACAGCTTATCCAGGAACTCAAGAGGAATGAGTTATGCTGTCAGTGAAAACTGTTAGAGCCAAACAAGTTTAATTTCTCATCTGTATTTGAATGCAGACATGCACAAACTTGGCACACACAAGGCACAGGAAGTGTATGTTATTCCATGAATTTATCATCGGCAGTAGCAGCAAGATACCCCTGAATGTAATTTGTGGGTATATGGAATACATTTGAGTGCTTGATTAGAAGTGGACTGAAAAGCAGGATGATATAAAAGCAATCAGAAGTAGCCTAAGCCTTCTCCCCCTCCTTGAAGTCTGATTTCAGTGGGATTGGAGTTAAGCCAGTGCATGGCATAGTTGAAATCTGTCCTAAAATTCAGGTCTGTCTGGACTACTGCTGCATTAGTCATGGATCTCTCTGGCTCCCTTCTTTCCTCCTCTTCTATACCCACCCTATCAGAGCTTGTGTTACTGTTCCAAAGGTGTTCCTGCTTTTAAAAATGTCCTCTGAGGTCTGCTTGCTTTTCCACAGGCATGGTTCTTACTGTAATCAAATCCTCCAAATCCAGTAGAACAGAACTGAATTTCCGGGAAGCCAAAGAATACTCCTGAATTTCCATGGTACCCTGAAGCAAGCACCAGAGCCCAGCAAAGAAACAATTCTCTTCCCAAAAGAACTGGCCAAGGAAGGGAGACCCAAGTAGCACAACATGTGAGAAGAATCAAGAGTCTGCAGTAATTGTACTAGGGGAAGGAAGAGAGGAAAGAGGGAAAGAGGAACAAACTAATTCGTAGCACGACAGGATGCTTAGAGGTATGCACTAGGGAGAAGGGAGGGCTCGATGCTCTGAGAAGCCCTGATTAAAAAACGTGGATGCACAGTCAAATTAAGTCTCTGTGTGGGTCTGTCCATTTGTCTATACATCTCTGCATTAAAGTAGCATCAATTTAGCATAGCTATCCAGTGGAAACTATGCTGCCCTGCAATAATAAACAAACAAAGCCACTTAGCTTTATAGTCACTTGGGCTAGCTGTGCCAGTTCCTACTCAGAAACAAATAGGCTGATTTTGCATGGGGGGTGTGCATGAATTTTCCATATTAACAGGTCATATCTCAACACTTTATATGGTTATAAAATTTCTTTCCTTTAGGGTGCTATGTTATTTGAGTAAAGAAAAAAAAATTTCATTCATTTTGTATAATTTTTGTTTGCTGGTAGACTGAATGTGGTTAAACAAAGAAACAAATTATTCTCAGACCAAAAATAATGAACTAGGGCTTCCTTTTTGATGAAAATGATCTCTTGTTGCCAAATGCTTCACATCTGAAATAATGGCTTAAATCTTGGCCGCACTTACTAGATAAGTCTTTTCTCATAACCTCTTCACAAAGTATTTTCAATCAATCCGTTTACTCTATTAAAACTTCACATGTAATTGTGAGCCCAGACATTTGATGTTGGGTTATGGACAAACTGGAGCATAACCAGAGCCACAAAATTCAAGGTCTGGTTCTGGAATCTCTCTTAAAACTCTTTGTGTGGGTGCATTTGAATTCAGGGGTTTGGTTTGGCTCCCCCTTCTTTTTTTTTTTTTCCTTTTAAATCGGTTGTCTTGCCTGTTTATTTTAAAGGCACTGTACTCCTTTTATTTTTGTAGGCACAGGGTAAAGCAAAAAGGAAATTAAGTACTGTCAGAAATAATGAAGGACGTAATCAAACACTGTCATGAGGAAAAAAATGAAGAAACTATGTTTCAACATGAGAAAGCCAGGCTTTCTTTTTCCTTTCATATTTAAACTGAAAATATTTGTTGGTTGGACAATTTTGTTAATGTCAGTTACTAGAAACAGCTGAGTACTGCATGCAATAAAATAATTAATGTAGGGTAAAGCTGACTTCCATGCAAAACAACCAGCAAAACCCATATTCCACTTAAGCTCCTAAACCAGGACTTATGTAAAATTCAAAGGCTACATGGGTTTGTGGGAATCTTTCAATAGCTGTCTACTTCATTTTAAAAAAACAGGAAAAAAAATCAAAATCATATTTTATTTCCTTTCCCGTTTATAATCTAACCACCATATTAGCTTGAACTTCAGAGAGACAGATGAACAGCCAAGCTAGTGTCAGCAACTCTAGGTAGCATCATTGCAGCAATAAAAACCATAGTCTATCATAGAGGTATTAACCTGAAAGAGAGATCACCGTGTCAGTGAGCTCTCATACTGAGCTAAGAACTGCTGATCAAGGCTGTACAGACACCTTTTGCAATTGCCAACAAATGCAAAAGTTACAGCATGACAACCTAAACCAATGTATGTCTTCAGTTTTTAGCAAATCAAAAGGGATGATGTATTTAATTTTATTTTCATTTTGGTCTAATGAAAGGGGACTTTTTGAATTACAATGGTTTTGAAAACATCCTTCCAAACAGTTGGGTTTTTTCTATCTGAAACACGTTGTTTCAAAGTGTTTCATTTAAGAAACCTCAGAAACAAGAGGCTACCATTTTTATGCCACTTTTCCTTAGGGATTTCTTTTGACCAGAAAACTTTACCTATACTAGAATATATCTATGAAGTATTTTCTTTCACAGTTTTTGTACGCAAAGTTCTAAGATGTTTGTCCAGTTCTGTTTCAATTTCACTTACTCCTTTCTGTAGATGCGCAGTATCAAAGTATCAACATTTAGATCCAAAAGCCATTCAAGAGTGCTGAAATGAAAGGATTCCACTCTATAACTTAGCAAGTCACTCACCTCTCCCAAATTCTATTTAATGGAGCAAATATTTGTTCTCTTACATCACACCCAGGGTTTGAATAGGCACTTTGGGTCTGCAGCACCAGACCGAGAAGTGCAAAGCTGTCAGAGAGGTTAGATGCCTTTAGCAGATTTTAAAGTCTTCTGCTACCAGAGAAAGCATACATGGTGGTGGCATACGCTGAAGGAGAAATTTTGAAAGACAGCAAGAATTAGGTTCCTGTGTGTCATTTATGCATTGAAAGAAATGACTTCATTCGCACCGTGGTCTGCTGCATTTCTCATACTGGGATTAAACAGTTAATTGCATGGTATTTTGTAACTGTAACCATCTCACAGCAAAAATGAAATGTAGTTATACTCAGTGTTACCACATGCCTTTTACTTTCTTGGACAAAACTGTTTGGTCTAACAAAAAAGACTCATGTGTATTACTTTTTCTTTGTTTCAGTTAGCTGTTGCTTCTCTCCATGGCTACCAGCATTTAGCTGAATACACACCAGTGCTTTATCTTCGGCTTCATTCATTCAGTAGACACTGGAGTGAAAAATACCAATTACTTTTGCTGTAACTGACATGAGCCCTACTTCAAGCCTGATCTCTAAAAACATTTTGTCCTCCCCCTGCACTGAAGAGACAATTTATGTGCAGTAACATGTAAATGTTACTCACTAAAACCGAGGCGATAATTTGGTTTCATTAGGTGGGATTTTAAAAAGAAATTAACACAAACCCCATTGACTTTTACTGGGACGTAGACAAAAAGTCACTTTGGGGGAATCCCACCTCAAATGATTTTTCTGCTATGCTATAGAGTAATTATGAATGTTTGGGGGGTGGGAAACATGGGCATTCGAGAAAACAAACAAATGAACAAAAGCCCCAGGAGATTTTTAAAGAAAGCAAGCTGCTTTTGGAATAGCTATTCTGAACAATTAGTTATTTACTTGAAAGTGTTTGAATAACACATCCAAAATAGATCATTTAAATGTCTCCTTCCAGTTCTAAGAGAACAAATGCCTGCATCACAACACCCACCAAAATTAGCCCACCAGAGACGCCAGCGATTGCACGAGCTGCAGACATTTTCCCTTCCTGGAGAGGCTGTTGCACAGTTGGGGGAATGCATACAGAAACCACTTCTTCCAGTGTCTGCCCCTTTGCTGGCAGAAAACCCCCAATGCCCTACTGCTGCTTTCAGCTGAGACTGGTTCGCCTGTAGCATAATGCCGTAGCGTTGTCTTCCAATTGCTGAAAGCTCCCTAGGGAAGATACTCAGATCTGTGGAATGTGTCATTATGTCTGCTTCAGTTTGTAATCCGTTTTCAGGTAAATTGACAGGCCCTGATCTATTTCATTACCTCTTAAAAACAAACAAACAAACAAAAAAACCCAACAAACTTAGAAATTAATTCCATTAGCACCACTTGGCATCCATGTTTTGTGAAGTTTTGATGCATCTTGCAAGTTACCAACTTCATATGGCCAGCCCAGGCAGAGCAAAAAACACCCCACCTCTGGCTTGTTTAACATTTTAATTTCTTTGTTGAAACGGGAAAATATATTTATGCCCAAATTAGGACATTGCTGAATCTAAAGATAACATCTGTGGGAAATTTAAGTGGAAAGTAGCATGTGTCTATCAGAAAATGGGTGATCTGTAATAAATTTTGTTGGCAGGAGCTCAGACAGACACACACATGTTATACATTTTAATAGAACACTTACTGAAACATGGAATACATTACTCTAAGCCACAACGTATGTAGACCCCTTCTCAGATAATGGAATCTCCTTTGTAATCAGCAGGTTTAAATCCTCTCTACCCGATTCGCACTATCATTTTCATTAATCGAATCTACTGATTATTTACACATGTGACAAAACTGTTGTAAGTATGAGGGCCACGATTACTCATTTCCATGTTTTACACTTTCACGTGCAACAGTCTGACACTGAAACGTTGCTGCTGAATATTTACTTGTGCAGTTTCTCAAAACAGCACGCTCTGGTAGACAGCAGGGTTTATCGATCTTTCCCTCCACAAGGGGGAAAAGGCTACAGATGCCACTCCTGCAAAGCTACAGGTCACAGGAAATCTAACCCTAAAAGGCAAAGAGAATCCAAGCAAAGAAACTTTGTGCCCACTGCTCACCCTTGGATCTTTCAAAAACAAAGCTTCCAGGTGAGATTCAGCAACTGACCCCAATGGTAGTTTTGTTCCTATTTTTAAGGTTAATGTGGCTGATATGCAGGGACTACACATAGTCCAGTGACACGAACTTTATCACCATCCAGTGTTTTGTTACAAGAAATCTCTAAATGCTGGCGCTCTTCTTATTTCAATCCGTAGCTAGCAATAAGTTCTTCCTTTCTCTGTCTGCTTAACGAGACCTTCCCCTCACCCTTTCCCAACTGCAAGAAAATTGTGGCTCAGAGGTGGTTGTTTTATTTCATTCTGTAGCAAATCTCTAAAGGAGAAGAGTGCAATTGCTGTGCTCTTAGATATTTAGATTACTAAATCTGTCAAGATTTTAAACTTCCCAGGGGATGGCTTGTTTCATATTACCTTTTTTGTACAAGGCAAAGAACGAAGAGGGCTTGATCTAGCTTAAGGAATCTAGGCATTATTGTAAAATAAAAAACAAAACAAAACACAACACAGATTTCACCTTTGCCTCTGGTACGTGTCCATTCTGAAGATGCAGCTATTGTGGAAGCTTCTGGTATAAGCAACTGCTACAACCTAACCCACTGAGGGGTTTGAATCTGACGTTTTTGACAGACAGCCAAAGTAGTGGTCAGAACACTGGAACGAAAGGGTTACACCACCCTGTGCTGTTTCCTGGACCAGCTGCTGTTCCCATGTGAGTTACAGCAATGAGGCCAGCAAGCCCGGAACAGTGCCGGTTCCTTCTACCAGAGACCTTGGGAAGGAGTCCTGCGAATGGTGAGGGGACAGGGCACTGCCAGGGAAGAAGTCTGACATATCACTCAGGTCTTTCTGTCCGATGTTCCCTATGGACTGTATGTATACGGACAACTAGACAGAAGAAAATCTACAGCAGCCATACAAAAATCAGAATTTGGTTTTAACACATAATTATTAGCCCTCAGTGCTAAATAAACATTAATACATATCATTCCATTTTTATCGTGATAAGCCTGAAAATCTTTTCCCTCTCTCAACAGATACCCTTTCAGTCTTTTTTTAAAGAAACATTTTTTTGCCTAAAGGTCTCGTGTTTGGTCTATAGCCAGAGGAAATTATTTTGGGAAAGTGTGAGGCCACTTGGACAAGACATCCCTGGGAAACTGGGCTCAAAGAAAAAAAAGAGGTGTTGTCACTTGTCACTTCAGAAGAAAGATTGCATTCCCTCCTCCTTTTCTTGCACACGGGCATATCTTCAAAATCTGGGCTGGAAGACAAACTCGAATAATTACCTTTTTTTTTAATTCAAGAATGCAAAGCATTTTCTCTCATAAGATGAAGCACAACTTTTGGAGATAATCACCAAACAATCCAGACTACAACTTATCCACCATGGAGAGCTTAGCACCTACAATGTCACTCCTGTATATATAATTTCGTATTAACATCATAGATGTTTTCACGCACAAAGGATTTACTATGCATTCATGGAACATGCAGGGAACAGCCTGCGTTAATATCCAGCTATCAAGACAACAGAAACTGCCCAGAGAAAGACCTCTTCCACATCAATCACTGTATTGCAATTCTATCACACGAGAGAAGGGAGTTCCACAATCTGTCTGAACCATTTAAAAAACAGGAGGGCAAGAGGAATCACATGTCTCTGAAAAGTATTTGTAATTCCCCAGACTGCACACACTATCACATCTTTGCCCCTAGCACACATAGCATAGGCTTTCAGCTACAGTCACGTACAATGTAATTCAAATTTACCTTGACTGTGC
This sequence comes from Scopus umbretta, assembly GCA_013400535.1. NCBI lineage: Eukaryota > Metazoa > Chordata > Aves > Pelecaniformes > Scopidae > Scopus > Scopus umbretta. The sequence continues at coordinate 41,696 of VZTL01041625.1, forward strand.
AAGATATCAGCTTTCAAGAACCATCTAAAGATTTAAGTGCCTCTCAGTCTTCTCCAGAGTTTTATAAACACTGTGGCTGGAAAATCTTCCTTTGCAGGCTATTTTAGACCAACAAGGAAAAAAGAGCAGAATATTTCTATTTCTTAACTGAAAGACGCGGAGTGGCTAGTAAGTCTTTCTGCAAGAAGGATCATCTTGACACCTGTTGGTGTCACCTCTGGCATTCAGACACGAGGAAACAGTCTTGTTTTCCCTCAAGCCATTTACAGCAATTTGTTGTACCGGGGCTAGGAAATTGCAGCTCAGTGTAGATGAGGGAATCAGGCTTGCAGAGATTTAAAAAGACAGGAAGGGCATGTCAAACCTCATAATCTCTGACATGAAAGGGATTTACAGTGCAGGCAAGGAAAGCTGAAGATAGAAGATAGACACAGGCATATGAGCATCATACTCTTTCTACCCTTTTTCCTACACATGGCAAAAGGATAAAACACACACATAGCAAAAGGATAAAACAAAGACTATGTCCAAGTCCTCTGAAGGTGCTTCCCTAGTTACAGGCCTACACCCTTCCACAGTGAAGAGGCTCACGGGTGCCAAACCGAACGAGCCAATATAGCTGGGAAACAAGCAGAAAAAGGCTGCCCTGTTATTCCCAGTCCCCCAGCAACTGGGACACATGGTTCTGTGCAGAGCAAGGCTCAGTGAGAAGCCAGGGTACGCTCAGAGGAGTGTAAAGCACTGTTTATTTTGTAACTGTACCACAATATTACATCGTCCCCCTTACTAACAATATTATTTTGCCCCTAAATATCATTCCCTTACATGCTCAATTTTGTGGTTCAGACTCAACAGAGAGCATCTGTATCTAGGTGAAACTGCACTACAGCTGTTGATAGAAGCTCTGCAAATGCCCCAAATGGACAGAAGCACAGGTAATTTTCTCTCTCATAAATACTCATTGGTTTAACTATATTTTCAGTGACATTTTCATTACTGTAACAATTCCATAAACACATTTTTAAGATTCTCGACAGGGCTTTTCTTACACCAAGTGCTTGCATGTGTGTATTTCTGTGTATGTTTGTTTTTATAATAAACTTTCCATTGTACTATTCTTTCTGACTGTCTGATGGTCAGGAATGACTGTCCTGCACAGAGCTTTTTCTCTATGAGCCTTTTCAGTAACACACGAAATGATATCCGGATCAATTAATTCACTCCTTGTTTTGTCAGCTAGTATCTTACCTTAAGTCAGACCTCTATACACATCACTGTGTACAAATGCAACTTCAGTTTGAAGTCAGAATACACAGCACAGGCCATTTCACAAGCCTGCAATTATGGATGGATCAGGTACTCTGCACTTTGGTTCACAGACCAGGATATTTCACCCAGACAGCAGTGGGTATTGGGTGAGGCCCACAGATTTTGTCTAGAAGGAAAGACAGCTGAGACAGGGTACAGCAGTGGTCCATAAAATCATGACTGTTACAGGTAAATTATGACTCCTTTTCATTGTCTCTTCCACACAAGAACTTTGGGGCATAGTTGTTCAAATTCAAATTCTTTGGGTGGCCCTGACAGTAATCACGAAAAGTTAAAAGCATTTGGGAAAACCAAAATCTGTTTGAGAAATATATGTACAATGTGCTAGAAGCTCTTTAGAGAAAACTGATAAAGTTCTACCAGTCATAACAGTAAAAAAGCTTTCTTAAAGCTTTTTTTATTTAGGGGGATAACTGGGACTCCAAGAAACAGGTGGCATTACAGAATTAGACTCAAGTCTCTAACAGGCGCAAACAGAACTTGACTTTCAAGAAAGAGTTTAAAAATGGCTAATCAGGTAGGAAGACTGTGCACAGCATGGAAAAATGTATAGGAATGTTATGAGAGCAAGCTGCATGAAGATAGCCATATGGCAATAGGCATATTCAGGCTCAGTTAAAAACAAGAACAGCAAAAAACATCTCATTGTCTAATTTAGGTGTTGAAAATAGTTGGACAAAAATCATCAGATTCTGATGAGCAAGCATTGAGTCCACAAAAAAAAAAAAAAGCCAGCAAGCCCATTGATCCCAGATGTTCTGCTCACTGACAGACTGAGCAGGTAGTCCACTAAGATATTTGGGAGGTCTCCACAGCAAATAAAGCCCCCTTGTACACCTGGGCATGTATGAGCAGGTCTGGCCCATATCTCCACAGTGCTTTTTAAAGAGATGATTTTTTTCCCTCTTTTTCCCCATTTAACCACTATTTCAGACATTTTAGGAAGTCATTTCAGATTGTGCTCCACTGCTGTCCAAAAATAATCCAACCACAATGCAAAAAAAGCAACAAAAACTTTTGAAGATTCACTGCAGTCACTTGCAAGAGATCATTCTTAAAATACTTGAAAGTAGGTTGTGTTGCAATGGCAAATGCGACATTTTGTTTGTGTTCTCAGGTAGCAGAAGGGATCTTTGTGATGCATGCAAGAGAGAAAATGACAGCAACAACAACTGGGAGGGGAAGAGAGAGAAGGAGAGAGAACAGAGAGAAAGAACAAGGGGGAAATAAAAATAGATGGACAGACCATTGGAATTACCAGTCTTTTTCCTAACATTTATTCAGTCCTCTCTCAACTACAAATTCTAGACTTGGCATTGCTTCCATTTCTTTATGTTTGTTTATTCCCCATCTTCCTCTCCCTGTATTTTGTATGAAAAATTCTACCACTCTGGGACAAATTGTTAAAGAAATTAACGGCCCTTCTACCCTTTTAAACTATCTAGAACTGTGACTTTCAGTTATGGTCTCCACCACATGGTCAGGAATAAGCTATATTTGTACTTTGCCCATTGTTGGTCCTGAAAAGGCTAAGCATGCGATGTTCTCCCCCTTTGCCTCCCTTTATTCCCTTTGCAGAGGCACCACCTGGGTGCTGTGGAACAGGGTTCATCTCACAGCACCTGACGTGCAGCCCCCTCTGTACGGCCCGGGGGCCTCCCTTAGCCCATCGTGATTCTTCTGAGCCCCTGCAGCATAGAAGAACACCCCATCGCCACCACGGAGAGGAAACAGAAAACACACGTGCGGCCCAAATCGCTCTTCTCAATGATTCTCCATTGCTTATTTAACTGCATTTACACTAATTTCATTTGCGAACCGTTTTCTTGTGAGTAGGTGCTACCCCTCCCTAATGAAATGGCAAAGAAGAATCAGTTATAAGTCAATAGAAAATTGAATTGCAGATACAATTGAAACTTCAAATATACTTCCATATACCCTAATTTTGAACACAGATTGAGATGCCTATTCCAGTCATGTCTAAATTTATGACATAAATAAATGTGCAACAAGTTTTAATTTTTAAAAAAATGTTTCTCTTGCTAATGTTTGACTACCTTGCTACTGAACAAGCAACAGACAAACCACGTGAAGGTTCATTTAAACAAAAAAAAAATTGGCTAACTTACATTGTACTGCTAAGAGATCTCTACGAGCAGTCACACACATGCACACAATAACTCTGACCTGCAGCAGTTTATCATTTACTTTATTCTACAAAATGAGAGTGATTCCGATGATGTTTCAGAAACAAATGCAGTCATTTTTTTTAAATCGTTTACTGTCTTTGATACTGATCCTCAATCCTCATTTTACACCTAGATTCCTCACAATTTGGGTAAATCCATGAAAACCCTAGTTTTGCAGTATCCCACCCGTCTATTGAAAATCTTCAGGTTAGTTGAGACGACACAGGACTCATACAACAAGCCTGCTTTCTTCTCATATTAAAAGCAGCAATACGCCACCATTAGAATCAAAGTTATTATTTAGAAGTCTAGCAATTTTCTCCCTATTAATTTACCTCCTCCTTCTATTAATTTACTAGGGATATTAATCAGCTTGTGGCGGGGTGGGGTTGAAGTTATTTCAGGAAGAGGAAAGAAACTGAAAGGCAGGGGAGAGAGTAATTTAGAAATTGCAGCAGTATTTTATTTGCTTCCAACTTTTCTGAGATTTAGCCAATTTCTGTGACACAAAGATAATTTTAAGTAGGCCTATGTTTCTGAAATACCTTAAGATATAATTTGGAAAAGACCTTTAGCATCTATTTTCTTTTTCCAAGCACCATGTAACTCTCTATTAACAGCTCTACCAATGAGGAGTGAGAAATACATAGACATGGGAGACGAAACATCAGGAGAAAATAACCATATAATTTTTAACAAAATTAATGCAGTCTAGTACTATTACGGGGAAATAATCTGAAACGTAAGGATTGAATACAGGGGAAAACCTGGAAACAGTAATCCTGAATGATTCAGAAGTGAAAATAAATACTGAGTGTGGCTGGACAGTTCGTGGAATAACTTAGCCCCTTTTTAGTTCAGAATCAATCACTGAACAGATTTTCAGCACTGAAAATTATTGTCATAACTTTTTATATGAACATATTCCACTTTATGGGCTGCGCACAAATTTCTCATAGTCACAGTGGCCTTAAGAACTTGCTGTTCAAGGCATGTGATCAGTCATTTAAAGTGTTTGATACCGATTCTCACACTGCCTGGATAACTACCAATGCAACACAGAAGTCTTTAAAGTTGGTTGTACAAATGTTCCAATGTAAACAAACAGACTAGTTGACATCCTTCTGCAAATAAAAATTTTATATGACAGCAAACTCTGCTCTTTGTTGATCCAAATTTTGACTTCTTGTTTGCCTCTTCCTCTTGGCAATGCCCTTTTTCCATACTTCTGAAGGCTGTTAATGTTCCCCCTAAATTTTCTCTTTCAACTAAACGACCCGAGCTCTCCTACATTTTCTTGTAGGTAAGAAGTCACAGATGTCTGGTCATTCTTCTTGCTGTATTCTGGATTCTCTGCTATTAGTGCCTATCTTTTTAGAAGCAGGGTGCCTATAGCGGGCTCTTGTCAGCACCGGGAGAATATGGATATTTGCATATGTAGGAGGACACCTTTTTGCAGAAATTGTCATGCTTTAAAAGTACTATGTGCTCTATGAACAAACAAACGTGAACAAAGAGAAGGTGGTACCCCAAATATTCTGATGGTGAAAGCCAGAGTTGGTCTTTTTTGAGTTTAAAGAAAATAATTTTCTGTTCTCTGGGTATCTATAATGTATGCTTTTGTTCTATTCAACCTATATTTTTAAGAACAAATTGAATGGCAATTAATAATTGATCAAAAGGAATGCACTGAACCCATTAAAATACTATAAACATATCAGTCAATGCCAGTTTCATTAGAAGTTGCTGAGCAAAAGTTCAAATGCTCCACTGAAAGAATAGCAAGGTGTTTAATACCTGGGGAGGTAAACTGTGAGCTATGAGCCACCTCTCTAATGCCTTACTATTAAGCCATTCTGCATTAACCCAATAAAGGACAGCTACATATGTATATGCATACAGTAAAATACACACACCCAGCCCCCACTGCTAAATCAAATAATGACATGGAAACAATACTCAAAAACACATATTCATTCGTATTAAAAAGTCACAGATTCTTTCCTCATACATATTATAATTTATTCTCAATTGTCTTCAGGAATGTGGAAAATATTATGCCATGAAATGTTTTTTGAGAGCACTGAGAAAGTTAAACGTTTATGTTCAGTAAACGCCCTTGATCCTCCTTCTGTAGCCAGCGTGCACAGTCCATATATTTTAAAATGACAGGCTTAAATATAACTGCATTCCCATTTTACTTACTAACCAATATACAGGTCATGACTGGTTCCCAGCTCTCATTTTTAAGTAAATAAATTAATACATATGCTGGAATTACTTCCACCAGTCAGTCACACTTGGGATACACTGTTCCCTTTCCTGAAGATCCAAAGTTCAGTCAAACAAGAAAAAAAAAAATCTCTTAAGGACCCTCCTATTTCCTGCTTCTCACAAGTCTGGAAAAAAATATGCTGAAGTAACATGAGCTCAGATTTCCTCATGAGGACTTCTGTTTTGACTGACAAGAAACATAGATATATTGATGTTTGGGGTTTTTGACAGAATTACTACAGAATCTATATATATTATACAGCAATTCTGACTGGATCGGCTTTACTTGCAGAGAATATATTGGTACTGCACAGTGCTTCTCCAAGATTTGCCCTTTTACTAGTTTGTTGGGATTGTCTTTAATGTGAGAGGGCCATAAATTTGTTATCAAATTTCACAAAACATTTAGCAACTTCAGCATCCGGGCTAAGACCCATTATAGGGACCTTATTTACAAAAAAAAAAAAAGAAAGACCACAAGGTGCTATCTAAAAAGAAAAAAAATTAATAACAATCAGCCATCTCTGAGGTACAGCCATATTTGAATGCTCAAGTTGTCATCTTGGAAAGCTGTGAACTTCAAAAAAAAAGTTATGACAAAAATAATAGGATCAGCAAATTTCTGGAGTACAATCTGACATTGGCTCTGTCTTGTCTCTCTCTGTAGATTACACCATAGTCAGAAGCTTTGATCGAGTCCACTTCTTCTCTAGTTCTCATGAACTTCACCCTGAAATGTGCTGTTCCAGAATCATAAAGCTGGCCTACAGAGACATGGTTGGAAAGGTCTGATGGAAACTGGTCCTCATCACAATGAGGCCTTGAACTGAACACCATGAAAAAACAAAGTCAAATCACTTTTTGCTAACTGTTATCACACAGTGGTGATTGCTTTTACTGTACTACTTCACCACCTGCAGTATAGAGGGATGAAAAATTAAAAATGTTTTTGCTGGGCAGAGGAAATGAGTTTGAGNAAAAAAAAGGAAACAAATTTTAACACAACCTTAAGCAAATTGTGCAAAACCTAAACTCTTAAAAAAAAAAAAAAAAGGCATTACCTTGCCTTCAGGTTGCCTGCAACTTCATCCCAGTTTCATTTCTTTTGTTTACCATAAAGACAGAAACATTACAAAATGTCATTTGCTTCAGACAACCTGACTGTAATTTCAAAATACATCCTAATTGTCCAGCATGGAAACAGGATAACAATGTCTGTATAATCTGCCAGCAGTGCAGCTTATCTTCTGAGATGCAAATATCAGAACAGCTCAGCACATGACTACTCTGTCGTGATTTTCTTGCTTCCATAAGACTAGGCAAACAACTTAATATGAAAATGTTTTTAAAGAAAAATTATGGAGAAAACCAGCTGGTGGTTCCAAATCATGAACAAAGTACATGTGACAATGTCCTCCTCATCCAAAACCACACATCATAAAAGCTTGAGAAAGGCTGCAGTCATGGTATTTCCTCCGCCACCAGAAAAGTACAGAGAATCCTGTGAGAAAGCTATTCCCATTGTTCCTGAATCAGATGGTATAAATAAGTATCTCTGACTTCAGCTGACTATCCAAACCAAAAACTGAACAAGGACTTACTCCTGAATTTCTCTGGAATGGTTAGACAAGGTTTATCAGGCAAAATTGTGATAAACAATGGCACAGACACACCAATGCAGGATAACAAGTTTGTCAGCATTTTACACCAAATTCCGCTTCCCTGAATGGTTCTCTGTTCAGAGCTACTTTGCCTTTGCTGCATGGTAAGCCCATGCAGATAGGAGTTGCCAAAGAGCAGCTGACTTGCCAAACAGTCTATTTCCTTCCATAGTCTACTGTGTATGTCTGATAGTTCATTTCTAAAGATCTCTGGGAAGAATTGGGCTAGAATTGCTGCTGAGAAGCCTAATGGAGCTACAGAGAGCTGATTCCATTCATTTAGAAAAACAAAACAGAACACAACACACAAAAACCCAACCAAAAACGAACAAATAAAAAGATTCTTTAAATCACAACTTCATCTGAGGTCTGTGGGACAAAACGATTTTGGCTTAGTGCTTATTCAAATGATAACAGTAACATACAAACATTAAACTGTTTGAGAAAAAGTAACACTTGGACACTCCCTCCAGTCCAACATAAATAGAAATAAATGCTTTAAGATATGAAGTGCCTCTGCATTTGGATGGAGCAGAAAGGCTTTCACATAACATGCTACACTGAGAGTTGAAGCTTCAGTAGCTCAGCCTGCCTTTTCTTGTTGCAGCTGCATGCATGACAGATCCTACCTAGAAGAGTTCTTGTACTTTTGTAAAATAAACAACCCTGAGCTGAGCATTCACAGAAAGTCCAGAATATAATACATAGAAATGATCATTTTCTACTCATTCTTTCAAGGTAATTTTTTGAATGTTCACAAAAGAGCTTTTTCCAGATGAAATGCCATGGAAAAAAAAAGATCAACGTATCAGTTTGGGAATGCATGTAGAAAAGCTGGTTTGTCATGAAGCCCTTATTTTATATTCCTTTTCTCCTCCTGGTGAACATGGTGGCAAGCAAATTTCTTACTCCATAATAAACCAATACTTTGAAAAAGCTTAACACCACTGAAATTTACTTGAGTGTTATATCTGTTCACCAGCAATGTCAGAAAAACTTTTCATCCATACCAGAACTTCTTTTGATCTAGATGCTGCCCAATACTAATGATTTCAGTGGTTTTCTATGAAGGACCAGAGACACAAGCTGGACAGAGCACTCAAATGTCATCTGAATCATCATGCTAATGCAAACTCCGAGGACTTGTTTCCAGAGTTGACTGCTACACTAGAAGAGAATAATAGAAACATTGAACTGTGAACCAAAATCAATAAAAGTAAGACTGATTACAACTGAATATATAATAAAAATAATAGAATCGATGAAACACTCGCAAATGGCACTGAGCTGACAGGCTCTCTTTGCTAAACACTCCATAGGATATGCTCTGATCTATTATAGCAAAGTAAGAAGACGCAAAAAGATGGAAGGATTGAAATGCAATTCCACTGAAATCTGTGTGAGCATTGCCGATCACGTCTGTGCTCACACTTCTATTTTGCCATGGTACAACTGAGTGCAGAAGCTGGCCTGCTTTCTTTACACTGTATTCTCAGGATTTAGGATAAATAATATTGCGCCTCCCCCAACACTAAAATTGGATGCAATTTGAATAAAGTGTGGGTTGTTACTCCAAGATGTGTTTTAGGTGTTCTCTGCAAAGTTGCCACATGTCCATTTCCAGAACAATTTATGCCAATTTTGAGTTTCAAAAACACCCTCAGTCATTAGACTTTAAAAATAATTTTGCATGACCAAATATGCAATAAAACTACTTTTTCCTCAGTCCTGAAGAAAAAATTGTTATGATGTTTGGGATCAAATTCCTATGGTTTAGTGATTTACTCATAATACTAGGTAGTTTGAACATGAATTAAGATAAACAATTTCATTCTGTCTCTATATGGCATTTTTGTGCAGGAGGGGAAAGAATTTTTTAATGATGTAAGGAAGGTAGCAAAAATGTGTATGATTTCAAAACTGATTTATTGTGTAGTTACAAAGTGAGTAATATCTGTGAAATAAGGCATAAGACCTGTGTGGTAGAGATGGATTAGAAAACACGAACATTTTTACTCAAATTCTGTTTCACTCCCTTTTTAACTTCAGTGTCACTGGGCCAAATATTTCCTTTGATCAGAAATGTATTTTCCCAAGGATGCTATATTTCATTTGAAGCGGAGCACAAATTATCTTTCTAAAATAAAAAACACAATATAATCTTTTGGCAGAGAGGTTTAAAAGAATATATATTACAGCCAAAATGTGTGCCATTTGGCTTCATTAAACAAGCTTTCAAGAAACTTATTTAAAAGAAAAATACTCAAAATGCACACACAGAATGCATAATACTGCCACCAAGCACATTCTGGTGGAACTGAAGACAAGTCTTATTTAATCCTCAATCAGACTTTAAAACTTAAGGCATCCGTGTGTTATCTTGCTTGTTTGTCAGAAATGCACAAACACTAGATTTGAATACAGGGACACTTTAGAACTTCGATCATCCCCTGGGCCAATGCCCCAGTCTCTTAAATGCAGATGAACAGAAACGCAGCTAATCTGAACTCTTGTACAATATCACCTGAGTGAAAACTTACTCAATATTTTTGTACAATAACATAGGACTACAGGATAATAAGGGACCTCAGAGGATCTCTAATCGAATCAATTCCCTGCTTGAAGGAGGGTCAGTCATGAGGTCAGACCAGGCTGCTCATGGCTTTATCCACTTCGTTCTTGAAAGCCTCCAAGGATGGAGCCTGCACAGCCTCACCAAGACAACCAGCTCCACTGCCTGATTGTTCTTGCAGGGAAAAAGTTTGTCCTTATATCCAGACACAACCTCCGTTCTTTCAACTTGGGCCTGTTGAAAGTTGTCCTCCCACCACTACGAAGAGCCACGCTCCACCTCCTTAATAACCTTCCCATAAGTACTGGAGGCTGTTGTTTGTTAGGTCCCCCCCGAACCAACTGTTGTCCAGG
>VZTL01041626.1:0-68166 GCA_013400535.1 Scopus umbretta
GAGGGAGAAAAGGAGGGAGGGACACCACTCACCACTATCTACTGAGAGGTAATATGCATTTCAAACACGAGTCTTTCCAGCACTAATGCTAAAATGTAATCTCTGCAGCTGGGTCTGATAACATTGCAGAGCTTCAACATCCTAAGCACAGCTGCTTTGAAGTTTATCAGCCAACAACTTTTGCACATTCCACATAGATAAAACAGCTAAAAAATTACAAACTCTTAGATTTAATTCCCGTTGTAAAATCGTGATCAATGTTTTGCTCAGTCATGTGTCTAAGAAGTTAAAATGTCACCCTGTTATCTAACATTGCTTCTACCTTCAGCAAAATTAGTTTTTAAAACAGATAATGTGTCTTCCTATTTTGTGTTTCATTTCTGCCCAGTAATGGCCTCTGTGAAATGCTTATGGCCCCTTACACAGCAGGAGTTCACTTGGGCATCTCAGTATTTCAGAAGACCAGTTCCTCAAGATATCACTCTTCCCATACTTAATCTCCAATGAGAATTTTGGGCATGCCTCGATGATTGTCATTTCAAAAGTCAATATAAAATTTTAAATGAACATATTGCAAATCAAATTACCAAATTATCATAGAAATAATTATATTCATGCTGATCAAAGGCACCTGCTGAGGTAAAAACATGAAAACTTTTTCATAAAAAAAATATAATAATTCATTTGTACATGAGAACACTAATACAAATGTACTTGCCCAGGGCTACAGAACTTCTAGACGTACAAAAGCTCCTTGTTAGAAGTAGGCTATCTCACTATCGCCGATGGATTTACTTGGTGCTGTGTATTTTATCACCTATAAAAAGCTTTGTTACACATTTGATTTGCCTTTGGCTTTTAAAGTAACAAAACCACAGGATCAAATAGTGAGATTTCAGTCTCCAACGCTCACTTTAGCAGACACAGAACTACCACCACCCAAGAAGACAAAGCATTGCATTTCCCAGGACGAGCCTGGAGTTTGTATGAGCTATCCACTAGAGGGGGCTCACGGAGTCCCACAACCCTCACCAAAATCCTGACGTTAAGAAGGAAAAGCAAACAGAATGAGGTTGGGGTGACTGCAGTCGGGATGGCAATATCCTTGGTGCAGCAAGAACAGCGCTGCATGGCACCGCGACTCGGTTGGTTGGAAATGTCAAAGCAAGCTTGTCCTTTGGTGGCTGGAACAATTGCGCTGAGGGTGATCGCCAAATGTAAAGAGACCATGACTTTGACTGTGTCAACAGGCGGGTCTTGGCTAAAGCCGCCGTGGCATTCAGCATGTTACGCTCCTTTGAAGGTGAAGTCTAATCTGACATTTGTCTGCATTCTGACAACAGCGGGTTTTTTTCTGAAGATTTGAAAGGAAAATGCTGAGCCCCAGCAAGAGGAAAATGAACAAGCGCTTCAGACCGTACCAACGATGACCCCCAGTTTATCCAGAAACAGACTGTTGTCCCATCTTAGGTAGCAGGCTCATCAGGGCAGAGAATTCCCTATGATAAGGCTATATATCAGCTAGAAAAAATGACACCAGAACCTCTGTGTAATACTATAAAAGATTGAGAGGTCTAGAATTAATCTGTGCAGCAGTATAAACAGCCTAACACGAAGACATGCTGCAAAATACACTTAGCTGCTGCATGAAAAGGAGACCACAGTGCAAAAAGCCCTGCAGCTGGAACTGCTTTCCAAGAACATACCTACTTGCCAGCACCTCTTCCCACCTGTCCAGGGGACATAGGGAGAGTAAGTTAAGTATTAGCTATGCATTTTAAGAATATCTTTAAGTCTCTGAATCCCCTCCAGGTCTCTTTCTTTTCCACCAGCTCAACAGAGGTCAGGATGGTCTACTAAAAGAAAACTCCATGACACAAAGACAAAAAAGGGATGTACTTAAGGCTAGTGTAGACACCCTTAGACTAGGTTAAGGTTTAGTAATCAACATTACTAAAGGTACTGAAATAGGCAATAAGCACCTTCTGGTCCAAAGTTTTCTGTAACTTTGAGGTTCTTCTCAAGGACGCCTAAAATACATAGTAGGCCTCTTGGAATAAGAATCATCTTTCTGTACTGGGTTGCTAAGGCCAAGATAGAAGAGACTTCTGGTCTGTGTTTACAACATGACTGTGTTACTTCCTTAGAGGTGGCGATAATTACAGTGGATTAGTAATCCATTTTTTACACAGCAGGTTGTAAACTTGTTGTCATAAACACTGTGGTGCCAAATAGTATCAGTAGGTTCATAAACGGATTAGACAAATTATGGACAAGTCCAAAAACAGACACTAAAGAGAACAGGTAGAGATGCTGCTTCTAGCACTCCTAGTCCTATGATGGTAGATGACTGGCAAGTACAACAAAAAGTGGTCGGGCTCATGTGCTCTCCCAATATAGCATCCCTGACCGCTAGAGACAGAGTACTGTATGGATCACTGGCCTGATCCAGCAGTGTATTTTATTATGTTCCCATGTTCTGAATCAAGGTGATATTTGGAATAGCTATTCACAGAAAAGGGTCTGTCATTAGGGATTTACAAACTGAAATTAGACAAGCAACCTGATGGAAAATAATAATTAACACCATAACATTTCCTAACAACAGGCCAACAGGCCTCACATCTTTTGTTGTAACTCTGATAAGCCCATGCAAGCACATTTAAATAAATAAATGGATGTCAACATGCACCTAAATAAATGGAAGTCAAATCAAATGAATTCTTCTACAGGGCAAGAAAAATGCAGCTTAGATGGGAGCTAGGTAAGTAAATAAAAAAGTGATTCAGAAAGGGAAATATTAGCAAGGAAGTAATAAGGCCTGAGTGTTCATAGCAATGTGTTGCTTTCAAATCTTGGTTTATCCTGTGTGTTCATGTGGTTTCTAGAGCTGTTCTGTCTTTTGTTTGCTCTTTTTTTATTTGTAATATGACATCAGATGAAAACATCAGATAACAGTTAAAAAAAGATGGCAAAAAGTCTACAAACATTACAAAATTTGAACTCTAGAGAGAATAGTCCACAAACAACATGGCCTGTAACTCTTGTTAATATTTATGGGACTCAGATGTGCACAGAGGAAAAACCCCAGTGCTTTTACAAATCTTGAAACTGTCAATATAACATAATGCCCATGCACCTTGACAACTTCATATCCATGCATCTGTATCCTACAAGTAGCAACAGCCAGAGAGGCTTATTAGATTAGTGCTCTGTATTTTGGTAACCTTCAGTTTTACACTGATTTGAGACAGCTATATAAAAAGTGCATACTCACAAGGGGTGCCAGTCTCTGATATGAACACAACCATGTGGGTTTTTTAAAATAATCAGCTGCAGTGTATTGGCAGCTTACCATTGTGTGGTTTTCATTTGGAGTACAAACAAGCTGCACATGTCAGTATGGCAGGAGAAGCTCTGCTCAACTTGTTAGCTAATGTTTTGATACTCTGTAGTTATGATGTTTCTATAAAACCAAAATGAGTCAGCTATGCTGTCACCAATTATCAGTGGCTGGCTTGGCATGCCAGACAGTGTATTTTTACAAAATAATCAGAAAACTGTGATAAACTCCTTAGCACTAATAAAATACTTTTTTTTCTTGGATAAAAACATAACTGTAGCCTTTTAACATTCCAGTTGTAAATCAAAGAATTGCAGCAGTGACTTCCTTAAAAACAGATAAGCTGAAAACTCATAAAGGCAAATGACAACAAAGACAAATGATAATAAAGTGCTGATAAAGCTGATTTGTTCTGTGAACAGCTGGAGAGACTCTCCTTCACAGGAAAGATTAATCAATTATTTCAGGTAGCAGAACAAACCCCACAGAAGGATTATTCTGTATGGAACAAATTCTGAGAATCTTCTCAATTGTCATCCAGTCCGTACTCAACTAAAAGACTACTGATCCCAGTCCTAATGTCCTTGCTTATGAAAAGCTGACACTGGCATTAACAAGGGACCTGTCTCAAATCAAGACTTTCTCAAAACTGAGTAGGGACCTGAGATTCTGACTTTAAAATCAATAAACAAACAAAAACCCTACACTTAAATCCATTCCTTTCTCTACCACATAAATATCTTTTATGTCAATACAAAAAGAAAGGGCCTAGGATGGTGGACTTTTACACAGAATCAGAGTCCCTGGGATGACAGATTCTGGCAGGAATCAGAGCCACTGTGTAAACATAGCATGGTTACCAGTTCTGGAAACCAATTTCTCTCAACAAAAAACAGAGTTATAAAAAATGTACATTTTTCCCCCTGTCTGGGGCACCAGCTGCTCTGTGGAAATCTGCATGGTCCTAAGCTCACTGAGAATAAAAATGATCTTTTAAGCTCTGTTGCTGACCTTACTTTATTCCCCGCTCACATATAAAAACATATAATGACAGGATAATTTATGTCGGAAGTAGCCTCTGAAGTTCAACCGCCTCCTTCCCCCATTCACAGCAGCACCAACTTCAAAGTTAGCTACTCATGCAAAGGCAGATCAGGTTGCTCAGGGCCTTGTCTGACTAAGTTTTGCCCACCTCCAGTGAGGGAGATCCCACAACCTCTCTGGGTAACCTATTCTGTGTTTGACCTCCCGCATAGTGAAGAATTTTTTCTCCTTGTACCTAATCAGAATCTCTCTTGTTGCAACCTGTGTCCTTGCCTCTCACCCTTTCACACTCCCCAGGAGTCTCTGTTCAGGAGCCCAGGCAGGAATTGCCCATGACTGCCAGAGTGATGCCTCTTGGCTGACTCCTGAATGACACCTCTTTCTCAGACCCTCTCAGCCATCCACCTATGTGAATGACCATGTTTCACCTAAGCTTACTTTCACATAAGCTTACCTGACTCTTGCAATGAAAAGAAAGTTGCTACTAATTCTGTCCCTTACTGTAACATGCTGGTGTGCATCTGTCAGCCAGGTGCCAGACCAAAAATACATCAGGCTCGTTCCTTAAAGGAAAATACACTCTGAAGTAAATCACAGCTCATCTTTTGTTATGACATATCTGACTAATGGTAAAGGGAGAAGGAGGAGTCTATTCCAACAGTTCTGCACTCTTTTATGATCTTAATGTTACAAATTTGCTATAAACCTGCACAATCTGGAATGACTTACTACCATAAAAAGGAGTCCTATCATAAAAAAAAAAAAAAAACAACACTATAACTGCTTTCTTTATGAATACTTATTGCTAACTACTGAAACCCTATTTTGTTGTTGGGATCCCTATAAAACACTGTCCAATGTGCAGTGTTTCCACTGGCTAAGACAGGCAATTTGGAACAAAGCACCAAGCCCACACCCCATTGGAGTCAAGGTGAAATGTGCCAACAGCAAAACTCCTCCTGACCTCCCTGGCACCAGAGCCAGGCCCTAGAGGGGACTTACACCTGATAACTACCGGCAGCTGAGGCAGCAGGAGGCAACATCTGCCCAGCCTGGGTGTAGGTCCTGCCTCAACCTAATTGGGAACCATAGTCCATATTGCAAGAGGTCATGACATAGGGGATCCTTCTGGTCTACAGGTTCCTGTTTGTGCTCTACACACAGTAGAAGACCATAATTTTTAAATAATTCCTCTTCAGATCTGCACATTAAACTATTAGAACATCAGACTGTGACACTACCGTCACTAGGCTTGCTTGAATCCATGCTGCTGTTGCAATCACCCATTGTACTTTTTCCACTCTCTACGCTCTCACTCTTTACTAAGGAGCTAATTATTACACAAGCTTCTTTCTTCAGTGCGTGCTGCATCATGTGTAAATTAATCTTCTGGAAAGCTTTGTTCTTTGGTCAGAATTAGGTTATACAGCTATTTCTTGTTAGCTGTGCAATGAGCAATTACAAGCTCCAGAAAAGTCTGCTTAGTCTAGCAATATTACAGGACAAGAAGGCATCTAAGGATGAGATATGTTACTGTTTTCATAGCTTCCCAAATCTTATTTCAATTCATATCAGCTGTACCTCAAAAGACTAATCATTATGTCAATACTGCATCACCAAATCTTAACCAGAGTTGCATCTAAAACATGTTAGTCTGGAAATTTTGAGCATTTTGCTTTTTGTCATATTCCTGTCACTGCTGAGAAAGAGACTGGAGCTGAAACTCTGCTTTGATTCCACATAAATGCCATCTCAGGGATGAATCTATATTCCTAAGGTAATTAAAGCAGCTTTAGAGCAGCTCTGTTAAAGGTTGCAGAGCTAAGAACTTCTCCTGAAAGTTCTCCTGAACTCACCCAAGTTTGTTAGAGATCAGTATATTCCAGTTTCATTCACAACATGCCATAAAAGCTGAGGAGGGAACAGTACAAGTAGGAAACTCTGGCTACCTAACTACGGCCAGCATAAAGCCTTTTTCCTGGTTGGAGAGGGATGAAATGAAGCTGAGGATTTCAGCTAGTAATAATGGAAGACAACACAGCCCAAACATACTATAATGGTATGTAATTTCAACAATGCAAATATTGCATAAACAACAGCACAGGAGGACAAAATGTGGAAAAATTGTGTCTTGCTATTATACATGTGCACAAGAATTTATGAGTTGATACTTGACTTGGCACTGAATTGTTTCAGGAAGCAATTGACTAAGCTGCTGGCAGTGACCATAACATACAGTAATTAAGTTCCAAATCCTCACAAGGGGACCGAACCAAGGATATGACCAGGGCACACTGCTTCAAAAAAAGTGATTAAAAAACCAGAAAGTTAGTTATTAACAGCCTGAAGGAGAGGTTTAGGAAATTAAAGTTAATGGAATTGATACAGAGGCTGTTTGAAAATGTCTTAGGAGAAGCAGGAGTACATGTATGTACTCCATGCCACAAAAAAAGAAACAAAAGCCCATAAAGTAACAAAGCCTGCACAGTTAAACATTACAGTTCAGTCAAGGTAAATATGCTTCCTTTGAAAATGCAAATCCAAATAAAAGAAAATGACTAGATCATGAACTCTGGGCAAAATCAAGAAGAAAAGGATGAGGAAGTAGACAAGGGAGTTAGATTATTAATCAGTGTACTAGGTTTATGCTTGTAGACTTGAATTTTTCAATGCTTCTATTGTGGAAAAGTGCCAAAATGCTACTGAATTTCAGTAGAAATTAAACCTTCTTTAAAATTTCATATATAGATCATTGTCATAAAAAAATGACATAAAGGGAACTCTTTTGCCTATTTCTGAAAGCAATGCTAATTTCAGCACTAAGAGAGACAAGCTGAAAGCAGCACCAAGAAACACAGATGACAACACTGTTAGCATTAAAAACCTGATTAATGTAATGCAGCAGAAGGGAAAGCACAGCTTCTGCTGAACCTCCACTTATTACAATTTATTGAAAGTGTTAAAGATCTAGGAGGTCTAGTCTGTGGGTTAACCATCAGGCTCCAAGTATGTAGAGAACAATATGACATTCCCTGAACAAAGAAGTCTAATCTAAAATCAGAGAAATTAGGTGCAAACAAATCAAGTTGGAGCAGAGTATAAGGTATCCTGGAGACACTGTTTAAACAATTTCACAGTCACAGTGTGAGATACTATATGTCTCAAGTCAAAAGCTAAATTCACAGCTAAAACATGCAGAACAAATGCTTGACTGGGACGTCAGGTTAGTCCAAAACCCTGGCTGCTTGGTGCTCTCTTCTCCACAAACATCTTTGAAAGAGCACAGAACTGTAACATGGCTGTAAATAAAATTACTTTGGTTGCACCATGAAAGTAAGGGTCGCAAAACCATCTTCCAAAATCTGTTCTCCTTCCAAAAAGCCAGCCAAGCAACAGTATAAGCAGTCTAGGCAATTGCATTGCATAACTTCAGGTGTGCCACTGAAAATGTAAGGAAGAGTGGTACTACTGAGTTATTTCCAGCATCTCAGGAAACACTCTCACAGTTGCTGTGGCAAATCACTTGTGCTAAAGAAGTATCTACATTGATAAGTCATACTGAAAAATAGTAATTAAAAAATTGCAACATCTAATATAAACCAGAGATCACATGCAGTAGCCTCGTTTCATAAGACAAAGAACTGTTGGTCCACTGAAGAAATGAAATTAACAGCAGGAAGTACAAAAGTACAAATGTATATGGAAAGATTCAAAAGACTACAGCTACGAACAGTAAGCTAAAAAGAAAAGTAATGGGAACCGTAAAATATCCAACTGAGTGTTCTTCTTTCTGTTCTGACAAAAGAAGCTAAAAGGCTAATGTCCTGTTTCAGCTTAGTTCATTTTCTTCCTAGTAGCTGCTATAGTGCTGTGTTTTGAACTTAGTATGAGAACAATGCTGATCGCACGCTGATGTTTTAGTTGTTGCTCAGTAGTGCTTACCCTAGTCAAGGACTTTTCAGCTTCCCATGCTCTGCCGGGTGCACAAGAAGCTGGGAGGGGGCACAGCCAGGACAGCTGACCCAAACTGGCCACAGGGCTATTCCATACCATATGGCGTCACACTCAGTATAGAAACTGGGGGAGTTGGCCGGGTGGTGATGATCACTGCTCGGGGATGGGATGGGCATCAGTCCGCGGGTGGTGAGCAATTGCATTGTGCACCACTTGTTTCGTATATTCTTTTATCATCATCATCATCATCATCATCATCATTATTATTATTATTATTATTTTCTCTTTCTCTGCTGTCCTATTAAANAAACTGCCTTTATCTCAACCCACGGGTTTTAGGGGGTTTTTTTCGGTTCTCTCCCCCCATCCCGCCGGGGCGGGGGGAGGGGGAGTGAGTGGCTGTGTGGTGCTTAGTTGCTGATCGGGGTTAAACCACAATGGCTAAAAAAGGAAAATTAATTTAAACTGAATAATAAAGAAAAAAAAAATGGGTCTTGTGTCCCTCTTCTAAACAGAGATGGACTAACTCTTCAGAGAAGGGCTTCATTTCCACTGTACACAAGGTTAGGAAACAGGAAAGGGACACAAGGAGGTTGACACAAAGTCAAACACTGCTGCAGTTCTCTTAGCACTCCCAGGGAGGCAAGACGTGGGTATAAACTATATTTATGGTTAATGCAACCACAATGCCAATGTCTTTACATGTCTTAGTTTTTGTGAAGAACACCAATCTTCAGAAAGCTTTGCAAACCCTACCTAGACTTCTTTTGTCCAGGCCTTGAACAGATCAAAAGATCTCATTTGCTCACAGAGGTTGCTGACTTGTAAGATTAGCTTACCCGTTTCTCAGGAAAACCACTGGCAAAACATAGAAGGGTATAGGAGAAACTGAGGATGCTGTAATTTGTAATTCTTGTATATTTATTTTTTCTTTCCCTTTGAAAGCACAAGCACTGCGTATTTCTACTGGCACACAGAGGAGATGAAAAGAAAACAGGAATTAATCAAAACTGAACATTTTTCCAACTGTAATAAAATTATACAGGCTAAGAAAAGGAATAAAAAAGACAAAACACCCGTGATTCCAGATTGCTGACTTTCAGTATCCACGCTATCAGTAAGAAAATGAAAAGCTACACAGTTATTACTGTCAGATTTGTCAGATTCATAGGTCAGGCTCTTCACTGTGCCAAGTTTCTGCTCAGTGTGTGAAGCAAGGAGCACCACAGAGCAGGTTATTGTTCCCTGATACCACATCTGGCCCCAGCAAAAATGTAGGCTGAGGTGCCCTGGGTCTGCCCTTACCTGTGCTAACAGGAACAAATACACATTCAAGCCTTTATTCTTCCCTCCCTTGAACTATGAAGGCCAGGAAGGAAAAAGCAAAGATTTTAGCACAGGACCCCTCCATCCTGCTTTCACTCTGGATTCTTGCCAGCCTGAGTGGGTGTATGTGTGTGTCTGCACATGCTTTTATAGCTCCACAGTTAGAAAGAGCGAAGCTTGGAAAAAGGACTGGCCCTCGATAAATAGTTGATGATATTACAGGCTAGCAATGCCATCAAGAAGACAGAGAACACAAAGTGCTATGGGTTAAGTATTTAATTCTGGAAGTGGCATTTATATGACTAGGCATTTAATATAACCATGTCCAATTCCACAAAGTGTTGGCTGCGATCTGTTGCCCTGGATTTAAAACCAGACTGCTCATATGTAGAAGGATTTAAATCACTGATTTAATTTTCAACAATAGATTCTCTAATGAAGGCAGAATAAAAAACACTCTTTCCCCGCTAATTTATTGTTTTACTAATAATTGAATTCCACAGTTCTCTGTGTTTCAAAGCTAAGGGTCTCTCTTTAGAGATGAGAATCTGCAGCTACATATTATCTTCTTAAGTCATAATCCTGACTATTCTCCAGTGAGCAGTTGCTCTTCCATACTACACTCCTCTAGCAAACTTGAGTCAGGGGGTTTTTTCTGTAATGCTGGCTAAGCTTCCATTGAAAAAATAAACTTGATTATGCATCTCTAACAGCTTTCTCTTGAATTGCAAGTTTGAAGATTGCATAATGGTGTTATACTTTTCTGCTCTCCTGTAGCTCCATAAACTCTCCAAATTTTGTTAAACTTTAACTGTTCCCCAATCCAGGTTATTATGTGGCTTAATGCTGGCACAGTGAGAAGGCAGGAATGAGCAGTGAGACTGTCTCATTGGCAACACTGTGGTCTATGGACTGGGGCATAAGACAGTCCCATGGTTAAATTGCTGAACTGGTATTGACAACCTAAATTAGGTATTTTGGTACCGTGGTGTCTGCAAGTCTTACTAGAATTCAAGCATCTAGGAATAATGAGTCAGTTCTCTGTCAGTTCTGTAAAAGGCACCATGTATGACCATGACTAAATAATTTGATTCCTCTGAACTTGTTTTTTAACAGTTCATTGAGAATAGCAGAACTTGTCTCCCTCACACTGATGTTTTAAGGATTACATTATTTGTGCTTGTGAAGCACTCAGGCATGACAGCAAATACTTGTGGAAGCCTTCAAAGGGTTTCAGCCCTTAGACGATCTATAAGTTTTATCCTTTAAATGCATCTCTGCACCATTAGCACAAAGAACACAAAATTTGGGGTTTAGCATCAGAAAGCTATTATCTCCCTCTTAGAGTATTCACTCATGCACTGGAGCCAACCTAGAAACTGGTCCTGACACAGGCATACAGAGTGGAAAAGGAGGAAATAAAGAATCTCTGTTCCCAGCTTATTCCACAAATGACAGATCTTACACAGAAGAACAGTTAGGCCTAGTGGTTAAGGCAAAGTGCCAAGGAAAACCAAACAGGAAAACTAAGGTACCAGGAAACTGAAGCAAGATGAGAGCAGAGTGCCAGCAACAATCATGGCAGAAATTAGAAAATTATGTACAACTGAAGCAAATCACATCAAGGGCACACAGCCAAGAAAAAGGGCAAGGAAGAGACTTGAGCAGCCATCTTGTTGTGCTCAAACTTGGGCTTAAATCCTCTTCCGAAGTCCCATCTTCTAAGTTACTACACAAGCAATTCTACCACAGCAGAGTGAAAACATAAGCAGCCGTCTTGTTAGAGTTGGGAATGGGGTTTGCAATAAGGGATGTCACAGCAGCAGCCTCCATATCCATGAGCACAAGCACCGCCACCAAGACACTTCTGTGAGAAAGCAGAGTAAGGTGAAAGCAAAGCTATAATTCTTCTCTAGGAGTGGAAAAGATTCACATCTTTTAAAAAAATATCAGAGGCTATATTGTTTCCACTGCAGGCAGGGATTGCTAAGAGCTATTTTGGTCAAGTTTACTTGCCTGCCTCCGCAAGGATGCAGCACCACTAAACCTGTTAGTACAGGCTGCGACTGAACGTTGCATCTTAGCCCAGCACAGCTGCAAGAAAATTTGGTGCAAAATGTCTACTGCAGGTGAAGCACAAAGACTGTCCTCAAATCCTGGCAGAACTAAACCAATAAGCTGAGGTAAGATGGAACAGGGGGCCCAGTGAAGGGTTCCCGTCTTGAGTCAGTCCTCATCTTCTTCTCATTTGCATTTCCTTTACCCAACTTCTCTCCACCTGAGACATTTCTCCTTAGAAGAGTTTTTCCTGTTCTGCTTAGTCATGTGTAGTTTGGACCATTTATTTCTTAAAAGAATACTGAAATTCTCCATCCTGGTAGAAGTTACAAATCACAGGCTATCACAACTGCCATCTCAAAAGAGATTTAGATGCATATGAGCCACAAAGCTTCCCCACACATGACTGGCTGTAAATAAGAGAACTCTTAAAAGAGAGACAAAAAGATAAAGAAGCTTCAGTACAGACTGTTAATGCCACTTTTCTTTGACCTGGTGTCTGGCAGCTTGTACGTCTTCCACAACACACTAAATAAACTGCAGTTTTTGCACAGAAAGGAAATCACATTTGCTGCTTCTGAAGATGCGTACAGTTCTTCCACAGAGCTTACCTGAGCATTTCTCAGGCACTAGCCAAGCTAAAAGCATGCTAGCACATCAGCACATTTTTGCACTTGCTTTTTTCATGAATCCACAATACAAAGCACATAAATGTATTCCCCGAAAAATTCAAACTATATGTGACTGAGCAAAACAAGGGCCAATCCAAGCTCATATTGACAAATTACCTAGAAACAAGGTATACTTCAGAGACTGCATGTGCCTATTTAGGTCAAATTAACCCTGAACCACAATAAAAATATAATACTAAAAGAGCTTAGCAACTAGCAATCTCAAGAGTCATAAGCAGATCATGTGTGCTTTTACAATGATGGTAATTTTGGTTTTATCTTGTTGTTGGTTTTCTGTTTCCCAGTATACTGGGAGGGGACAGAGACCTCCGAGCTTTGTGTCACTACAGAAAAACTCAAACAGAAGTCACATCAATTAGGGGACCACAGAGTGTACAGTACATAGAAAAATGCAGAAAAACACTTAAACACCTGCACATATCGGGCTAGGATCCCACATAATACAATTCACTGACAGCCTTAGAATTGGTGCTAGGACCAATTCCACCCACGAAATGCTGTGTAAAGCTACGTATTGTTGTTATGTTCGCAAATGGCATCTACCTAATGTGTAAAAGATTGTTTCTGTATAAATCATTGCAGACTTGGAAAACAAGATTGAAAACATCTGCTTAGATATTGGCCTGATCTTCTTGTGTTTTTCCACAATTCTGTCCTCAAAAATTAGATAACGTCCAATGGGCATATCTACTTCAAACTATTATTAATCTGTTATTCATAACCTCTCAAGGATATAGCTATTATACGAATGTCATCATTTTCTTATAAGACGCACAATTTTAATCATGGCTCACGGTATTCATCTGCAATGATTCCAAAATTTCGGAAATTGTCCAAGCCCTTGAGTAACAAGTTAATTTTCCACCAGAAAACTTGGACAATTTCTAAGCAGAGTTTTAAACCTCAGCATGAAGCTACATAAACCTCTCTGGAATCTGTTCTTTTTGCCTCCTGTTAAATTCATGACTGCCTAAGCAAGATAGTCTTCATTCATAGGTCCTGTGCTGCTGAAGTGAGCAGAATAAATTTTTTTATTTTTTTTTCATGAGAAGGTAATCAATGCAATCAGCTAAGGCAATGGGATTTACTCCTTGGTTTAAAACCTTTACTTTTAAGGTTTATGACTGGGATCATAGTCCCATTAAAGCTACTGGCAAAAATCCACAGATGTCAGAACCGAGCTCACATATTTGAAACTACTGTCATTACAGATTAAATCCTGCTTGCCATTCACACCTACCCAGTCCCACTGCAGTCTGGAAGTCTCTGCATAAAGAGGGAGAGACACACTTGCATGCACACTATCTCCCAAGCCTTCTATTACAATTACAAATATTCTGATTTATTTTTTAAACCAAATAATTTGCTAGCAAGCTAATAAGAAACTGATTAAAACAGACAGCAAGATTAAATAATGTTGGCAAAGAATATTAAAAGTTGGCAAAGAGTAAATTTCCATGTTGAAAGCATGACACCTCCTCTCAAGAAATGCCAGAAGGGAGATGCACAGTGAGCAGGTATGTTTTCAGTGCTGGGCACAGAGAAATCCCTACACCAAAGACTGTAAAGACTTGACTAGATGAGCATAATGTTAACAGCCTAACCTGAAGCCCTAAAGTTGTAACTCCATTTGATGAGATCCTTAGGCAGGCACCATTTCATGTGAACGAAGGAAAACTTAATGGTTTAAATCAGATCAAGGGTAGGATATGGTTTTTACATTATATTTAACTTCATTGCAGCAGGTATTTCAGTAACTCTGAAAGAGTCTACAGAATGGATGAGTCTGCTCCTCATTACACAACAGAAAGAAACATGTTTTTTTCCTGTACAGAACTTATTCTGGTCCTTCAAGCAACTGGATTTTCTTCTGTTCTACTCAGAAACTGTAGGACAGACAATAACACAGTTTTTAATCTTCCTGCACATCTTGGACACAATTCTTAAATGATTTTCTGCCAATCCTCTTCTACTGAGAGCTTTCACGTGGTTCACAGCTAATATAATCCGACATTTTAAAGAGGATGGATTACAAGAATTATCCTCCTGGTCATATTAGAAGTGGTGAAATGAACCTTTTCATTTTCTCAGAAACAGTTTTATTTCAGAGCAGCAGCCTGGAAACAACTGTTCCCTTCTGGTCAGATTGTGCCTTTGGTCACACCACCACTTGTGTAACTAAGAGAAAGAGACACTTTTAAGGCATAATCTTCCCTGTTTCCCTTCACTTCAGAAGCAGTGAAAACTTTTTCTTTCCCCCATAAAACAGCATTGATGCCACCATATAGTTCACTTTCTCCTGCTGTCCTTTTTTGACTATAAGTTGATTCAGCCTGGCACTACAGTATACTGTGTTTATACAGAGATCATGTACAGTGGGACTCCATTTTTAGCTGCCCCTATTTTAACTTTGTTAATAACAAAAATAAATAGCAGTAATTTGCTATTCCTGTCCTCCTGTATCTCCCTCTTACACATCAACGGTAAGGGAAAGAGTCAGAGCTTCAGCAGTTCTTCATTTGTTCTTTCTCCTTCTCCAAACCATACTCTTGGCATGAAGGAGAGGAATAAAGATGTCAAATAGTTCCTCTCTTTCTTACACCTAAATCATGTTCACGTAACTCACATGTGGGAATTAGTGTGGATTTTACTGCTCCGTGGAAACGTGTACTGTAAAACACAATCAAATCTTTGGTACCGTGTTCCATTTGCTGGCAAAAAACAGTCTCTCAATGTCAAGACCATTCCTAAATATTTAGCACAAGCAGTGGCCCAAGTAACTGTGGCCAAAAGGCAAAGCAACACTGTTTATGTGCAGTAGAAGTACTCGGTGAGAAAGATTTCTGGAGAAAGTTGCCCAAATGTCTCCTTCCAATTTCTGGCCAAAAGGCAAGAAGGGCCTTCATGCTCTTGTTTTCATGGAGTATTGTACCGATATGTACAGCCCTCTGCTTTTCCTTTGTTTAAAAAGTCATGTTACAGTATTTACCTCTGACAACTATTTATTGTTTTGTCCTGCTTTCCTGACTGATTGCAAACACAGATGTTTCAGAGAAAATGATAACACTGCTGTATTACTGTCAACATTTTGGTTTCCTCAGTCAAGGAAGGTAGAAAAACACATCTTTGCTGAACTTCATATAATAATAAAAATAACAATGAAGTCAGCCTCCCAGCCACATGAACAACATTTTCAACAGTGTGAATTATTTCAAGAAGCTGTTCCAGAGGTTACATAAGCTTAGTAGTCTAACCCATTTCACCATGAACCTATATATCCTAACCACGTGCAAAGGCCCCAGCTGCCTAGTAAGAAATAATAGATTTTTGCACTATGAGACACAGGATATTACTCAACTAATACAGGATATTGACTAATTTCTATAAAAGCAATTATGGTATCAAAGGTGAAGAGACTCAGGAAGTAACTGAAGAGTGCTCTTCCAAACTTTGAAAAATAACACTTTTTTAAAGTCATCCTTTACAAAGATCATTACACTGATAATCTGAAGCTGTTCCACAACTGTTTCGTCCAATGCAATAAAACAAAAGCCTTACAGTCTTCAGTGCTAAAAAAACAGACTACTGCTCCAGTCAATAAACAGTTTTAACTAGTCATCTCAGATAGATCTCTTCAAACTCAAAGTTGGTTTCTGTAGAAATGCTCAGGGTTTTACAATAGCATAATGGAGTACATAATCTGGGCCTAGTTTGTTGTTGTTAATGTACCCGCTTAAACCAAGCACTTATGTTTTCACACTACTGCTTATCCTCTTGACTTGTCTTCCTTCCACAAAAAGAGGAGAATTTAAAACCCTTACAATTTGCTTTGTAAATAATTTCTAGTTTCTTAGGACAATGTCCTACTAGATTTGTTCCACTGGCAGAAGATCCAAACTTATGCACTCAGTGCTTAACATATTTCTAGGCATGTATGTGTGCACAAACAACTGCCAGCTTATTTTGTATTTAGTACAGGACAAAAGCATAAACTACACCAGACTGCTTGTATATAGCCAAAATAGGCACCCATCGCTGTTTGTGTTCGGCAACTAACAAACCCAGTGAAAATCAAGCACAACATGCATTCAGAATACAGTGATTTCCAACAACTGTATAAACCAATACTAATGTTAAAAGTTAAGAAAATGAGACTTCCTGGTCCCTTGATCAAAAGGATTGTTCTCCACAAAAAAAAAAAAAAAAATCAGATGGGGCAATCCCTGGAATGGAAACAGAAAATATTCCATTCTGGAGTCTCAAGTATACTACTTCATAAAGATTTATAGTGGTCACAAGCACTTGTTTTGGCTCAAGTTTGAGATGGATTTAATATAGCAGCTCTTTGTGCATATAGCAGAAGGAAATGCAACTCATCTGTCGAACAAACAGCTCTGCACTTTCTTGCAACATGGGGCAGAAGATGATGAGCTGGCTCAGCCAACACACCTCTGTTCAACTGAAGTTGGATACGACAAGCTATGCTGTCATTTTCTGCCAGAAGAATTAATCTGCATAAGGGTCTGTTTGCAAAATTAAACATCCTCACTGTATTTAAAGTGTATTATAAGTCAGGTTTTTTCTGCTACAGATTTTTTGCATCAGTAGTTATTTCTTGGAGATCAGGGTCTAGCTGAAAGCTACTTAGATGCAACAGACAGGATAACATCAGCTTGCTCACCTCCAGCTGATGTTCTTCAACTGTGCCAGAATTCTGTTTGTGAGGCTGCTGTGCTGCTTTTGAAGTGGATGAAGAGTGAAATCCCTTCATGATTGATTAAGTTTGCTGTTTGGCATCTCTGGGTCAAGTATATTTTTCTCTGAACTGATCTGGAGTAGAGAATTCTGGGATTTCTGCAGATTATCAACAGACTGTTCCCACATACCACCAAGATTGTTTGCAAAGTCATCCTTAATAACAAGGGAGATAGGAGACCCTGACAGACTCCCAAGTACAGTTCTCGACATAGTTCACATCAATATTTCTTGATCACCATATGCTGGATCAGCCTGGAGGAAAAGCACTAAGCAGAGCCATTTCATAATGAACAAGCTACTTCCTGCCTCAGGGAAAGACTGCAGTATCCTGAAGGTCTTACTGCCCATATAAATCACGTTGTATACATTATGCCAGGTAACCAGGATGCAGAGGTGATCCTTCTGCTTTCCCTTTGGTTGATGAGTCTTCCCCATTCAAGTAATTCTCCTGCATTGCCAGGATCTGCCTGAACTCAACCTGCAAAGAGGATCTACATGTAGATGTGGCACTTAGGGACATGGTTTAGTGGTGGACTTGGCAGTGTTAGGTTTATGGTTGGACTCGATGATCTTAAAGGTGTTTTCCAATCTAAATGGTTCTATGATCTGCTTCAACTTAACCCACAAAGACCCTACAGGTCACTTTACTACTTTATGGGCTTTTTTGATGGACCAGTGCAAAATAGCAGAGACCAAAACCTGGCCCACAGCTCTTAAAGAAAGTACCTGAACAACCCTAAGAATTAGATTCATGGTGTAAGCCCACAAGCTTTTTACACTTCGCTCTGCTAATACTTTTTATATCCTTTTCCATAAAGCAGTTCTGTTCCAGTAGTCTGGCACTGGTGAATGTAATGCTACAATAACAAATTTCCTAGCACTGAACAACACAGAGAAAAAGGAAACAGAGTTTCAGGCTCATGAGGGATTATGGTAGATAAATAGGGCAAAAATAACTCAAAGAACTATGAAAAAGTCTTGAGTTTTTTTAAAACCAGTAGTACACAACAAATGGAATAAAAGATGCAAAGCTCAAGTCACCAAACATCAGGATTGGTATCTGTTAAAACTAGTCTTGCAGCCCACGGTCTAAGGGATACTCCAAGACCCTCCTTGACAAGTGTAAGCAATGGGACAGTAGGAAGTGAAGTAACACGATGAACAGCTGCTGGAGGGCAGGAGAAATAAGTTCCAGCATTTGGGTTGCCTAGGAGCCCATACTGACACCCCATGAACAGCTGAATTTTTTAAGACTGCATTATCAACTTGCTTGTGTTTCAAAATTTTGTAATTCATTGAGATATTACAGAACATACCCAAGGATATTGCATAATCTTCCATTTTCAGGTATGTAAAGCTATTTCATGAACAAATTGCTCTACACTTACCTAAGTTGTTATTATTCACCACAGAAGTATTTCCAGTGGCTAGTTCTCCCCATCTACAGCTATTAGTCAAGGTGACATAGGAAGGGTTGAAACGGCAGATCTTGTTCTAACACTAATATTATTAAGAGAGAAGTTAATAATTCTGCGAGTTAACTTTATGACCAATTAATCATACAATGTGATGAGTGCTGGAGGCATTCTGTTCCAGATGCATATCCTAATTTACCTGCACTAAAGCACACCTCAGCAAGATACCTTTGTGGTTGAAATATAAAGCAATAAAACACTGAGCTAAAAGAAACTCTCATTTGAACTATCAGGAATTCAGGCTATGAAATAAAAAATTCTGCATTTAGCGGGTGTAATGCAATGCAGTGTCACTCTTACCTCCATGGGAAATGCCTTAAAATTAACCGTGTGTTCAGAACCACGCTGGTTTTCTCTCCCCCAGTGAAATCGAACATCGTGGAGTTCAAACTCGTGTCCTCGAGGTAATGGTCCCCCTATTAACACTGGGAAAGAAGACAAATGGTAAGGAACTTGGCTTTCGAGGCAGACAACCCACTGAATATATTTTCCAAGTACAGTGGGGAGATTGTTGCAAGCTTCCTTATTATCAGTGGTACTAGAGAGGAGAGTAAAGTTGACAGACTTGACATCTTTACTTTTGAAGTACTGTGCAGGTACAGAACGCGAATTCAGGCAGTTATGAACAACAGTGAAATTGCTGTCATACTGCACTCTTTGTTTTATGAGGCAGAACAGCTGGTCATAACACAAAATAAAAACATTGTACCTTTATCAGTCAGAAGAGTGAATATGTTTATTGTTCTTATCAAGACAGTAGCTGTGTGCTCTAAACAGATGGCGGGGGTTCTGAATTGAACTGGTAACTGCCTCCAACTTGTCTCAATGCTTAATCTCCATCACTTATATTTGCTATGAGTCACAGAAACGGATAGAAAACTTTTGATTACCAACATTTTGCTAGGTAAAGGTGTTCAGTCATATACCACCTGTCAGGCTTCTGAGATACAGAGTGCCTCCATATCCATATGTAACCAAACCTACATACAGGAGCAACAGTATACCTTATTTAATTAAAACCAGCTTCTAAGCAGCCATGACTTTTTTGTACTTCATTTTTTTAAACATCCAGAATTTCTTAAAAGCATCTGTCCACAACTGCAACACACACAAAAAAAAAAATCTATGGAGTAGCTCGATAATTTGCATTAATAGAGGGTTCCACCATAAGTAGTAAAAGCAAGAAATTATACCTTGTGAGGCTCAATCTCCTTTGGAATTAATCAATGGAAACATTTTGCCCAGGAATTCCCAAATCTGCTTCAGATCAAATATTAGCCCGCAAGCTGTAGGTAACTTGCCACTGAAATCACTGAATATTGGCTTCTAGGCAGGGCTGGATTTTACTTAAGGGCACTCACAGTCTTCTCCAGAGTCCACTAAATTCTAGCTTACGTTTCACAGACTTTGGATCTTTTACAACCTCTGATAATTGATAAGGATTATTTAATTGCAAGACCTACGGCTTTAGGGAATAAAAGTTCCATAATATAAAGTTATCTTGACACACAAAATTAAACGGCCTTAGTTTGGAGCAGAGGACAGAGTGTAATACTAAAACATGATTTAGCAATTGAACCATATTGCAACTGTACAAACACAAAAGTACAGAACTATAAAAAACCTGAAAGAAAACTGATCGGCTATGGTTTTCATAAGCAACTACATTGGAGAAAAAAGTAAAATATTCCAATTAGATCTCCTTTAATAATTCTTCATAACTGATCATTAGGGTTTCTAAAATGAAATGTCCTAAATGTAGTTACAGATTCAGATTTGCTTCTTAAACTTCCTTTATCTATATTGTATCTATACCTATATCCTATAGGGAAAATCTACAAATCTGGTGAACACTGAAGTATTTAGGGAAATCTGGACACAGAAAAAGAAACATGATACTCAATTAGTGCTATTTCTTAGGATAATGGAGCATCTTCTCTGTTTTAAAATATTGCTCTTAGAGAAAGTGTAACTAGAACAAATGTTCTCTATATGATACAGTTCTGAATCTCCAGGAGCTTCAAAGAGTTTATTTCTGAGGCTTAAGTTACAACATTGATCCCATGATAAAAGTATTTCAATGCATGAAGCATGTTTATCTTTCCTTTGCCTTTCATCAAATCTTGATCCTTGTCAATGCATGAGACATGTTTAACTTCGCTTTGCCTTTCAGCAATTTTTTATCCTCATTAGAAAATGATTCTGAAACCATCATTCGCTGTGCAATCCACTGCTGGCTTAAGAGAAGTCTTTCTGTTAGTAGGATATCCTCTAAAGCATTTTTCAACATACAATTCCATTACACAGTTGGTCATGCTTCTTCCACCTAATGCATAACATATGTACGATGACAAACTGGAAGCAGCCTGTGAAAATGTTTTCAATTAAATAATGAGAAGGATTTGGGAATTCCAGATGGACTGCGTGTCCTGAATTAAAGGATAAAATCAATCACCAGTAATGACAAATTGATTTTTAGTATGTATGTTAATCAGTTTACTCTTTTCCGCAAATAAGTTTTTCTTTCACTGTTAACATTACTGTAGATAAGGATCTCTTGCACATTAATTGGACAGAGTTTGAAAAGCATTCAGTGCTCAACAGTTCCCATTAAAATAATCTGGCTAAATGGATTTGTCATCAGAGATCCCCTGTGAGGAAAAGAAGCTGCAGGAGTTTCTGCAATCCCTGAAAATTGGCCAGAATACTAGGTCAAACACAGCTTATTAACGCTTTTCTCCTCTCGGTAGGGATAACAAACGTCTTCCCCCTCCCAAAAAGGGAAATATTATTACCAGTTTACAAATGAGGAATGGGAAATTATGTAATGACATCTAAGGAAAAGCTGAAACTAAAACAAGATTTCCTAAATCATAATTCCATACCTCAGTCATAAACTTTTGTTCTATTTCACATTTTCTTATATTTCAAGACTCATCAGTCTGGCATCACATTGCATTCGAGTTTAGACAGAAGTCCTTCCTTCTACATCTCCAATGGTTTTGCATGGGCATTTATGTGTGTTGGTCCCATCTCATTGCTCCTAAGTTACAAACTGCCCTTGGGAAAGGTAGAGTTGAAGGAGTTGCATTTTGGCATGCAAGTGATGACGTCGTTTGAGGTCACTCTCACTTCCTCCATAAAGGAATTCAAGAACCTTCCTGATCCTGCAGAGAGAACCCTACTCCTTGGGAAAAGAGCTGCGCTTCTGATGAAGGTGGTAAAACTGACTGGAAATACAAAATTTCTGTTCTATTGAAAGTCTGAAAAATTCTATGGAAAGAAATTTTCTGTGTTG
This sequence comes from Scopus umbretta, assembly GCA_013400535.1. NCBI lineage: Eukaryota > Metazoa > Chordata > Aves > Pelecaniformes > Scopidae > Scopus > Scopus umbretta. The sequence continues at coordinate 21,949 of VZTL01041626.1, forward strand.
CAATAATACATGGAATTTATCATGGAAAGGAAATTATAAAGGCAAGCATCGTTATTAAAATAACAAACCCTTCCTTTTTAAAAAATTCAGTGTAAAACTGAACTGACTCCCTCACTCTCATCACAGCTGTAGCTCTCAGGACTACTGGGATCTCAGAAGGAAACGAAAGTTGGAATGTCTCACGGTTTGACAATGTTCAGCTGTTTAAATGCCCCCAAAAGGCTGTTACTAGCTAAGATTGGTTAGAACAACTTGGATGCTCTTCCAAACACATGGTAAGAACCACCACAGTGCTGGAAAGCACAATGGACTTTTTTCCCGCCCTACTTTCTTGACAGTTGTCTCTTTCATGCAGAACAGTTTACCCAGATGAAAGGTCTGAACAAAATAGTGCAATTTCATTTAAGTTGGAATTGTTTCTTTTACTGTTTGCTTCTAATTCTTATGTGATGAATGACACCAAAAAACCCTTTAAGAAATGAGGACTGCTTTGCTACCTGCTCTTTATCAATAACTGTAAGCATGTGTAACTGGAGTAGCTCTCTTAACCTGTCCAGTTCTGGATTACTAATACTAGTATCGGAATACTAATTCAGAACCCACTCAAATTAATGGAAAACTCTTTTAACTTAGATGGTCTTCAGACCAAGGACAAATTTTGCCAGCTCTACAAAACAGTTTGGCATCACGCTGCCTTAGCGATAGTCTGGACTGCTTCTGAATGCAGACAGCTGTGAATGCCAGTGAATTAGACGACACCACCGCAAGAGGAAATTCTGGACGCGCTCGGAAGCGATCTGACTGGCCATCAGGTTTGGCGTTGAAGCTTGCAGCTCCCATTGCAAAACTTGCTCCTTTTCCTACCGAAGTCAACAGCAACACTCCCAACCAGCCTGCGCAGCCCACGCCGAATGGCCACAGCCGCCCGCTGCTGGGAGCAGCGGCTGTTCCTACGCTCCAGGACACGGGTACAGCGAGCCTGAAGGCAACGCGAGCATCAGCGGGGCAAGGGAAGGCCGCGTGTCCAGCGTACCTGATTTGGACTTCAGGGCGATCTGAATTGAATGCCCGTCGTTGATCACTTCACAGTCACGACACACGACGTAGTTGGGCGACAAACGCACTTCCAGGAGCGAGGGGTCATACTTCGCTTCTCTCGAGTTCAAGTTAATAGGCGACTGGTACTCCCCGTTAGCGTCAGGAAAAATCAGCCCCCACTCCACTCCTGGGACACAAGGGAAAGCCGTTACGGGGACACCCGGCACCCCGCGCTGCCCGNGGCCTCGGCGAAAGTTTCTCCCCGCCGGAGCCGCCGCCCGCGCCTCACCTTCCTCGTAGCCCCACTCCGGAGCCTCCTCCCGGTGCGGGAAGGGCTCGGCGTCCTCGTTCAGGCTCCTGTCAGCCATGGGCGGGCGGGCGCCCTGCGAGCGGCCCCGGCTCCTGTCGGCCGGGCCGGTGCCTGTGTCTGTCTGTCGGTCTGTCTGTCTGTGTCCTTGTGTGTGTGCGTGTATGTGTGCGTGCGGGAGCGGGCGAGGCGGGCTGGCGGCGCTCCGCACCGCGCCTCAGCCCTCTTCCTCCGCCCTCCCGCCCCCGCCGGCGGCTGTCGTCGTGTGGCGGGGCAGGGGGCGCGGCGCCAGGGGTCCGGTGGCAGCCGGCGGAGCGGGGAGAGGGGAGCGCAGGCTGGCGTCCCCCGTGGGCCGCTGCTCCCCTGTCCTCCCCCGCGACTTCCTCGCCTTCCCCTGCAGGCCGCTCCCCTCGCCTGGGTGCGGGGAGGGGGGGGTGGGGGTGTCCCCGCAGCTCCTGCTGCCCCTCCAGCTGGGGACAGGCGGTCTGCCCGCCCGGGGACACCCGGGGCAGGCAGCGTCGACGAGGGGAAGGGGCAAAGCCCTGCCCCTGGGAAGGAACAACCCAGGCAGTGGTTCAGGCTGGGAAGCGGCTCGGCAGAAAAGGACCCGTGGGTCCTGGTGGGCCCCAGGTTGGACATGAGCCAGCACTGTGCCCTTGCTGCGAAGCCCGTGAATGACGCCGTGGGCTGCATGAGGCAAAGCTGAGGCCAGCGGGTTGAGGGAGGTGATCCTGTCCCTCTGCTCAGCACTGGTGTGGCCGCACCTGGGGTGCTGGGTACGGGTCTGGGCTCCCCACTGCAAGAGAGACATGGATGGGCAGACTGGAGAGCATCCAGCGAAGGGTCTCAAAGATGGTTAAGGGACTGGAGCATCTCTCTTGTGAGGAAAGGCTGAGAGAGCTGGGACTGTTCAGCCTGCAGAAGAGCAGGTTCACAGGGATCTCATTGATGTGTACAAATACCTGAAGGAAAGATGCAAAGAGGATGGAGCCAAGGTCTTTTCTGTGGTGTCCAGTGACAGGACCAGAGGCAATGTGCGCAAACTGAATCGCAGGAGGTTCCCTCTGAACATCAGGAAACAGTCTTTACTGTAAGACTGACTAAGCCCTGGCACAGATTGCCCAGGGAGGTTGTGGAGTCTCCATCCCTGGAGATATTAATCCAAACGTGGCCCTGGGGAACTTGCTTTGGGTGGCCCTGCTTGAGCAGGGGATTTGGACAAGGTCATCTCCAGAAGCCCGTTCCAATCTCAGCCATTCTGTGGTTTCTCCTCACTCCACAGCACTGCGCCCCTCCTGTGGAGGAATGGAGGCCCTCGGTGAGGATGAAGGAGCCACTGAATAAACAAGGGAGCCCAGCTCTGTCTCTTCTGTTCTGAAGAAGGGGTTGAGGCCTCCATACTCTTTACAGTGACCCCTTCATTTAGGCTACATCCAGGGGTGTGGCTTCAACTCCTCCTGCAGAATATAGAGTACGTAGGGTTTGAGGAAAGTCTCTCCCCAATATGAGGATGTCTCAATTCAAGGATACGAAAGGACTCTTCCTTCTCCTTTGCCAACACCCATGTATGGACCTAGAAAACATTCATTCTGTCAAGGGAAAAAAGGACAGAAGGGACCTCTGTAACAGAGATCTCCCCTAGGCAGTGGCCCAAACATTTGCGTCAGTGACAGCAAGGGGACCGGGAACCCGGCACTGATAGCCTGCAATCCCTGAGAGCACCCAGAAAAAGTAACAGAGGCAGTCAAATAGAGTTGCTGTAATGGTAAATGGAAATGCCCTTTGCTTACCATCCTTGGCCAATTAAAGACAGTGACCAGACCTCCCTGCATTCTGGTATCCCATGAGGATAACATCTTGATCCTGTGCTGTTGATCCACAAGGTTTGATCTAGGTATGGACATCATTGTGCTTCAGCATTCCCCAGCTCAGCAGTAGTACCTGTGATTCCTGTGCAGGGCTGACATGGGCGCAGAAATTATCATCAGTGTGAAAGTGAGATGGAAGGAGAAGGAGGACTGAGCTGGAACTTCATTAATGAATCAAGAGAGTACTGGTTCATGAGCTGCATGCAAGGTGAAAAGAAAATAGGACAAAAGGAGTAGAATGTACTGGGTTGGGTTTTTTTTCAAGATCAGTCGCATGAGATATCATGTTGTATATGCCTACCCAACTCCCATACCAAACTGGCTTTATTGGTTAAGTTTTATCCCCTAATCGCTTCTTAAACACACACTAGTTGTTTCTATTAATGTCAGTCCCTTTGAATCATTGCTCAGCCACATGGGTAAAAAACAAACATTCCCCTAAATCATCACTGATTCTTGTCCATCTGACTGGAAATTAATTTTCCTCTTTAAACACAGTCTCACATTTTGAAAAAAAAAAAAAACAAACAAAAAAACACTCCTAGGAGGCTGGGTTCATTCCCTTGCTCCGTGAAACACACTACTTCATTCACGCCCTCTATTAAGTCCTTTCCTGCAGTAGCTTTCCTGTGGGACATCTGTTCCAGAATTTCACACTTATGAGGGGCAACGTTATCAGACCTGCAAGTTCCTGTTTTGCAATAAGTACTTTTCATGGCTTTCCATAGTTTTCATGGCTTCCATTCATAACTGAACTCAAGAACTAAGCTACTTCTATTTGTTGCCCTTCCTTTTAACCTTACCAATCTTTCCATGTCTCTCTGCAAAATTAGGCATAGCAGGTAAAGCCTTACTAAATAGTTGGCATTTCTTTATTTCTGTATGTCTGCTGAGTTGTTTTCTGTGCAAATATCCTATTTCTTCCATAGTATCTGTCACGCATAGCATGATCTAATCAGCAGGTTAGATTCACTGAAGATTCCTACAACTTCTTTAATGGCAAAGTGTGTAAGTAACAAAGGAGTTCAAGGGTATGTCTCCACAATGAAATGGAGCATGGGACAGAACCTTCATATTTAACTCCAACCACAAATGCAGTTGACAGATGATCTCTGCACAAACCAACTCACTCATTTATGGACCCTGCTTCAAGTAAAAGGATTGAGATGATCAGATGGAGAGTGACATGATCTAAGCCTTGTTCAAGATCAGTGGGATTTGGTCTCCTTTAATGACGTGGGCACTCTTGAAAGTGTTGTGCTCTGTCAGTCCATTTTTGCTCCTATGTATAGTATACTGGTGGTGCCCTATGCAGTGCCCTTTGCCACATTGATCTACTGTGCAATTATCTAGAAAAACTCACTGTGGTAGCGTTATGTCACCTGATAACAGTAGTCCCAAGGCACCCACTTCCACTTTACAGTTCTCTTCTCTTTAATTAAGTGCACTCTTTGTGGGGATCACATGGTTTATGCCAGCCATCTGTGTTCCATTTCACTTTTAAACTGACCTTATGTCAATCTTCAGAAACTTTTTTATTACTAGACATCTAAAGTTTAGGTTTGTGTAGAAGATCCCAGCAGTTGACTTTACTATGAAAAGAATGTTAAATACGTAACTATAATACACATAAATGCACTGTTTATTCTGTAAAAACTCATTGCTTGTGGTGTTTGCTACATTGGCTCAGCGTACTGAAAAATCTGTAAGGAGGCCCAGTTATGGCCCTCAAGCTAGTATAAAATTGATGGGCAAAAAGTAGAAGCCCAGCCAACGTGACCTTCGCAAGTGACATGGCAGCTCACCAGCAGAAGCAGGAGTAGGGCACCTCTCTCCTGAATCCTGTTTCAGCCTTTGATTCTGTAGAACATGCTGACTTCTTGTTTAACTGGGATTAATGATCGCACCCTTTGATGATACCAGGGAAAAAAAAGCTCAGGCACAGACCAGGGCTTAACAGTTCTTCTTTGAACTCAGAGGACAGTAGTTCAGAAGCAGCAGAGTCTCTGACATTCCCTTTTGTCAAATGAGAAACGGCATTCTGAAATATGTTTGGTATAATACTTAATCCTGGTGCGATTGCAACTATTCTTGTATTTCCTACATCTAGTTATTATTATTTGTTATATAGTTACCGATTTTTTACAATGACAATATACCTTCCCTAAACACCTTAAAATGTATATACATTTAAAACCAGGCCTGAACCAAAATTCTGCATCCAAACACTGTGAAATTTGTGTGCGTAAATTGTCATTAATGACTAGCAACATTTTTTTAAGAGGTTACATTTCAACAACTGTACTTACTGCCTTCACCACTCCGACAGGGAGAGTCCAATGCAGAGAACTGTACAGGTTACTAAGAAATCTGTAGGAAACAGAAAAGCAGAATTGTGTACAAGTTATTTTAAACTACAGATTCCTACTTGCAGGATTCCTTGCAGGCCACAGAACTGACAGGTATCTCTCTAATTCGAGGGATGAGAAATTCAGACTGTGAGATGACCATATTTCCTTTATCATTCACTTTTTATTACCTTGCTGCCAGCATAGAGTAGTTGAGGGCACGCAGGACTTAGTATTATGATAAGGTGAGAAACGTTCTGTGGAATATTAGAGTATTCCATTTGGGGCAATTTAGAGTCCATTTCTGACTCGCTAAGCCAGATCTCAGTTCTTGCCAAGGTGTCCTAAAAGAATAGGCCATGTCCATACAGCCACATAGGCCACTGAAGGGATCAGGAGCATCTAGCTTCTTCAGTGAATAGGGCTTCCTATTTTGCTTCTTGTGTTGGACTATGAGGTTGGCCAGCAATCATCTCGCACGTCGTCTTGTTTCTATCTTTATTTCTTGCCGGGTTACTCTCTCAAATAGGTTTGATTCTTTTCCAAATTTAGAAGCGTAAGCAGAAAGTTTCTGCATTAGACCATTAAAGCACAAGCTTATATATAACAAAATTGAAATTCTCTCTGCACATTTTAAAAGGAACTTGTTCATGACAAGAATAATATTCCAGTATTCCTAGAATAATATTATTTGCCTATCATTTTTTTCTGCAGCTGAAGTAATGTGTTATAAAAAGGAAAAGGATGGTCAGGTAGTATAAATAGTTCAAGATTAAAAGGTAAAGAGAGACCATTTTCAATAAAGGGGCCATTTATAGCAAAGAGAAACCGTTTACAGTGAAAGATTCCGTATGTTTGCAAGTCGGGTTTACATTGGCAAATGCCATCCTGCGAACATTGCAAGATATGCCAGCTGGATCCCAATTTCCCCTCACATCCACACCAAAGGGTGATTTCAGCGGCCTTGTGTGTTTTATGGTCTGTAAGTGTAAATTTGTGCTTCTTGGCTTTACCAGCTAATAGGATAGCAGGCTGGTGCTGCGCACACTTCACACATTTCACTTCACAATATACACGTTTGGGGGGGGAAATAAAAGATCAACACATTGATCTGAAAGCATGTACACAAGTTTTTCTACAGCACAGGTATAAAACTCTTAGGTGCAAAATTGCATCTGTATGAGTGCACAAGAGATGAAGGGAAAAAGGGAACAGGCTAATATTTCTAAACCAATGGGCATAACTGGCATGTATTCTCCCAGTCTTCAAATGTGTAAAACAGGACTATTATGGCTGCCCCTGAGAATTCACACACACAGCTAGAGGACACTAAAACCACAACAGCATATTTTCAAGTTCTTTGAAGAAAACACAAGAAATAGGAAGCCATTTCTAAGCACTAAAAATACCACAGTCAAAAGAGAAGCAAAGAAATAATAAAAAATACAGTGTAATTAAGGGGACACTAAAAAATTAGAGAATAATCTAGCGTAGTTTCCTGGAGCTTTTCTTTTCCCTAATAGGGTCTAGCCCCAGAAAAGATCTGTAAAGAATTACAATAAGTGGCAAATACAGCAGGAATTACTGATGTAGTAAAATAAGTACAAAAATAAAAAGAAATCCTGCAGACAATAGAAGAGTAGAAAGGAAGTGAGGTTTTTTTTCCCCTAGTAGGAAAGGAAAAAGAGAGATAAAGGATGAAATAGGATGTCTCTAAAACACAGAATGCAAATGTTAATCAAGGGCCCTGACATGGCAAAAATCCTATGTAAATAGTTCTTTATTTCTTTAGGAAGGAAGCAGGACTAAAAAAACCAGAATTCTAGTAAAGATACACCCAGGCACAAATTCAAGGAAGAAAATGAGAAGCTCAGAGGAAAATCTGCAATAAGGAGATGATAAATATTTATTTACCTAGCTGTAATAATTTCAGATCTTTAACATTAGATGAGAGTCCTGAAGGATTATGAGTCTCATCTAATACCTATTGAAATGAAGTGGCTCTTTGTCAGTGGAACTGATAGACGTTAAATCCGCTACTTGCAAATTAAATGTTTAAAACAAGAAGCACTGAATCAGGGAAAGACATCATACCTTCTACTGTTTAAAATAAAAGGAGAGAATGAGCTAAATAATGAGCCTGAGCAGTTTTTCACTTGAAGAGCACAAGCAGGTGTTGGCTTTTCACCTGGGAAGCTCATGAGAAAGGGGAAGCACTGATCAGGATCAAGTGGCAAGGGAATGACAACATATTTGAGTCTATAAAGTGATGGCGAAAGGGGAGTCAGTTCTTCATTCATTCTACTAAGTTTTGCTTATCAATGTGTAAACATCCATAGATGACAAAGTGCTCACATGCTCCGTTCTGGTAAAGCTATGAAATCATACATTCAGAGTGCAGTCTGGCTTCCTACATCACAAGCTATTACATTTCATGCAGTTACTCATGTATTAAGTTAATTATTTGGCTATCAATAAATAAGAACTTGTGTTTTGCCACAGCACATTTTCCAGAAATGCATGACCTGAAGACATCAAGAAATGAGGAATTCATTACTTTGACAGTCTGTTCCAGTGGTTAATCCCCCTCAGTGTTAACTAATGGATACCCAATTCTAATTTGAATTTATCTGGCTTTAACTTCCAGCCACGGATTCACATTATGCTTGTTTGTCTTGATGGAAGAGCCTTTATTGCTTTGTGTTTTCTCTCTAATGTAGTCACCCACTTTAGTCTGGTCACCTTTGTGTGGTTTAAACAAGAGGAGCTCATTAACACTTACTGGAGGGTTAAGACCAGGATATCTCATTTTTAGCTTTTTTTCTGCACATTTCCCCATTTTCCACATTAAAAATACAGACACCAGAATTCTCCTGTTCAGCTCTTGTCTTCACCTCTGTGTTCTCATTCATTTCTTTCTTATCTGCACATTGATGATTCACATTAGTCTTTTTTTGCTGTTGAATCAGACATTGAAGCTCTTGTTCTGCTGCTGTTTAGCATAAACATTAAATCCTTTTTCTGAGTCAGGGTATCCAGGAGCCAGTCTACAGAATGTGGTCTTAGCCTGAATTATCGTTTTACATTTAGTTGACCAAAACTGCCATTCATTTGAATGAGTCCTAGTGTTTGTTTTTAATCAGAATCTTGTACACTAATAAGTCATGTGCCTCATAACAATCTGTAATCTCATTATATATGTTTGTTTGACAAGACATGCTTTCAGTAAAACTATTGTCATCAGCATTAATTATCTTCCTCTCCATCAAGCTTTTATGATTTTACTCCAGTATCAATGTTTTTTGCATTTTTCCTGGGACTGTTGTCAGGCTAACCAGACAGTAATTACCTAGATTATCTCATTTCTCTGTTCTTTCTTTAATATTTACATAATGTTAAAATTCTTTGTCTTGTAACATTTTCCTGGATTTCTTAAAAATTTACAGAAAAGACTGAAGATCTATTCAGCCAATTCTTGTAGAACTCTAAGGTGTGAATACATAGACTTAAATCACATTTTAAAATTCTAAGTTTTATCATATTGTCTAATACCACTTAGCTTTTAAGAAACTGCAAAACTCTTTACCCACACATGATGTAAGTGGATCAGACTCCTCTCCAAACATGGAACCCCCAAAATATTTATGAATATTTTATTTCTTTAGCATCATTAACAAATGCACAGTCTCAGCCAGTAATTGACTTTGGGTTTCTTTTCTTACTAATGTAGTTAGAAAATTGTTACTTATTTGTGTGAAACCTAGTTATGGATTTTTCCCTTAAGTGCTCATCAATATTTCTATAGCCACAATTTCTACTTCACGTCAATATTTGTCTACTCCTTTTTTCACTTATTACAGTTTTTATTTCTAATTAATTTTTCTGTTCACCACTGAATCAGCACCAGATTCTAAGTACAGCTGCTCTGGTTTTTTTTTCAGTTGCAGATTTGTGACACTTTGTCACATTTTATGGCAATTAAAAAGCTCCCTATTTTCATTCATTTTCTTCTACCTTTTTCCTCTCAAGTCATGTGACTTGTAATTTTAGCGACAGAAAACAAACCATATGATTTCAAAGTATATACAGCAGGAAGCAAAAGATATGGAAGCAGTTTGCAGTTTCAAAGTCCAGTGATCAACTGCAGATAATAATTATGAAGGAGCAAGTATTGAAAGGGAGACCAGGCAGTAAATGACAGAGGACAGTGCAAGATAACACTGTAATGCTGCTAGAAAGACTCTCAGCTCACATCCTCAGTTTTGCAATTCAAAATGGATCAACTGGAACCTAGGAATGGGAGATGTTTCCATTCAGATTTAGGTTTCACCATTCGTTGATCATGTTTCAATGTAGATAACTAGGAAGAAGCATCTGATTTTGTTCTAATTTAAATGTTTGGGGTAGGAACACTGAGCACTGATTTCTTGAATTAGTATTCTTCCAGGTTTATAATATCATCAAAAACAATGTAGTAATACGCGTCTTAGATTAGATGTGCTGTAAAAAGAATCATTAAAGGGATTTTTCTTTGTAACCCCAACCTCAAAAAACTGAGATCTTACACAGACACAGAAAATGTTCATATTCAGAAGCGGAAAGACACTGCTAACTTTCCAAGCCATTGAACAACTTCAAACAGCTGCTGTTAAAAACAAAATCCTTTCACACACTGAATATGAAAACTTTGCCCAAAATGTCCCAGATTTCCATGCAGTAATTCATCCAGTGGGTCTAATATTTTATCAATGTCCTGCAATACATCTGTATACAGCAGTTTTACATAACAGAGGAGGAAAAAAAGACATCAGAGAAGACTTCTTCACTAAACAGAAGATTTTGATATAAGTGTTTTTAGTTTTTTCCTATAAGATTTTGTATTTCACAGTCTCCATCCTCCTGTTTGAGAATCTGAACACAGGCATTTTCTGGTTTACACTGAAACACGGGAGTCTTAAGTATCTCTTCAGCTGCTTCCTAATGTTTGTTCCACAGGAAGGGAGTTAGTTCGTAGCATAGTGTGCTTTGTTGTATCTGCATCAGCAAAGCAGATAAGCTCAGTCTCTCTTCATCTGGAAAAGGGGCAGAGGAAGAGCACCAGGGGAGACAGTGTGGTACTTAAGGATCATTGAGAAGGTTTCAGGGAACAAGGCGACTGTCAGGTAAGGAGAAAAAGTCCTCTGCTATTTATGTTCCTGTGCTGCTTCCCAAACTGCTCAACTGTGTGTAAGCACTTTCTCTGAAATACCTTTTTTTTTGACTCCCAGCTGTGGGTCAGTATTTCTCATAGTGAACTGAAATTCTCCTAAATTCTATTATTATTATTATTATTATTGTTGTTGTTGTTGTTGTTGTTGTTGTTATTACTATTATTATTATTATTACTACTATTATTCCTGCTTAGCACTTAAAATCTTATTTTGGCACTGAAAAACTCTGTCTTGGGTAAGTTAACATACATCTGAGCGCTGGGTATTCCCTTCACACAGAAGATGGCCCATCTCCAGCAGTTCTACCTGACACGCTTGGGCTGGCATCATATTGAAGGAGCCAGCAGGGCTTTTTGCTGAAAATCTGATGTTCCATGAGATTTGGCTATCTATATACTTTGATTAAACAACAATTCGTTCCAGAGAGACCTTATCATATGAAAGGGCAGGCTCCTCGTGAGTCCCCGCACGTTTTTGCCTTTGGCAGATCCCTCCTTGGAATTCAGGGAGGCAGAAGATACTTTTCAGATTGGAAGACATCATTTACAGTTTCTTGGGACTTTTCCTGGACTGTCTACACTAGCAATAAGTAGAAGGCCTGCAGCAATAAGACTGATGGCACTAAATCAAAGCGTCTACAAAGCTTCTAAAAGCACAATTCTTCTGTGAGCTTCCAGTGAGCACTTTCTCCCCTACCCTCACACTTCTGTTAGTGTCTCTGTTCGGGGCTGAGCTTTTGGCATAGTCATTGACATACAGCTTTGTCAAGTTGCAAATTGCGAACTCAAAGTGTGGAAATACAAAATTAAAAGCTCTTTGCTAATGTAGGGCATTGAAGCAAGTTGTTCTGTGACAGGAGGGCTAGTGCTTTTTCAGTGAAAAAAGTTTTTCAGGGGAAAGTGAAAATCATGCCAGGCAATGCAGTGCATCGAGCCCAGGAAGCTACAGGAGTTTACAAGAAAAACTTCTCCTTTCATAGTTAAAATCCCAGAGACCCTACAAAATCCCTGTGGTGTGGTATTTAAATGAGGTACTGCAAGAGCGGCAAATAAAAGTGGGCATGCTCTGCTAATGAGGGCAAATTGTGCCAGCTCTTTACAAAGAATAGCGTGTTTCCACCCACAGCAAACCAGCTCTGTTTGATAGATGTGGAAAGAGAGGGAAGAGAGGCTATGGCACTGTTTATTCTTTTCTACTCACCTCGGTCTGGCATCTCGTAGAGACTACGGAGCATACTGGGTCTAATCTTGCCCTTATTGAAAAACGACAACGTTTTGTGTGAGAGTTGGATTGCCTAGGGGGAAAATGGCAGCATTCAAATTCTCACTACACACCCAAACATAACATACTCTCAGATTACATTGCTGTTCACTTTAACAGCAATAATATCATTGGCAACAATAAGACTATGGCCTTCATTAGGTTCAGGAGTCAAGAAACTCTTTGTCGTGAATGATAATATTTTAGAACTACTACTTCAGGATATATATTTGCACAGGTTCAGACAGTGCTGCAATGTGTGGAGGATTCCAGCTTGTAAGAAATGTTGTGGCTCTAATAGCATTCGATTAAAGCAGACATTTTTTCTAGTATTAGGCCTTTTTTCATAAGTACTTTCTCTGGTAATTTAATAAATCATTCCTTATACCCTTGTGTTTAAATTATATTCCCATACAATCTGCATCCATCAGAGTTGATGAGAGTGCAACAGTGCATGCTGTAACTTCCAAAGAGCTGGCGTCTTGCATCCTCATTAGCAGAAATGTATCTAGAAGTTATAAGTGCCTTTCTAAGGATACATACAACACATCTCCCTGAGACTTATTCATTTCCTGCTTTCCTCCAAAAGCAGCTGAAAGAGGCACTCTGCACCTGCTTTCTCCTTGTGCCGACATCTGTTTCTAAATGAGAAAGGAGGCAATGAATGTTAAGCTGAAGGGACTTATTTTCTTTATGATTGCAAAGATTCTTCGCTTGCAAAATCAGTTCAAGTCCAGTGCCTTTCACCTTCCATGCTAAGCATGGAGACAAAGAGAGCATTCATAGACACAACACATGTGACACGGGGCAGTCTAATGGCATTAGAACAGTTCACTGAAGCATTAATGAATTTACAGTGATGACAGCACAACAGTGCTAGGATCTAATCAGCTCTGTGGTAAGTGGTTTTCATAAGTAACCTCAAACACAAATAAGCAGTCAGGACTCTAACTAAAATCTTTTGTTTTCTGACAAAACATAATCAACTATTTTTCTTTTGAAACCCGTAGCCATTGCCTGGTTTGATGTGTGGCTAGTGTTTCTCCAGTCCGTGTCGTATCTCAGACTGTTCTCACCAAGCTCAGATAAGACTTTAGCTTTTCCAAGCATCTGATATTTCAAATACATTTTTGCCAATGATCTCCTGTGCTTCATGCCACCAGCCTCAGCATCTGCTTGGAACTGAGATCCAGAAAAAAGCCTTGCATGGAAAAATAGGTGCTATGATTTTATCCATAATGCCATACTTTTAATCCAACCTTATATTCACATCCTTTTCTTCACCATCATACCTCCTTGCTGTAACATGTCTGTGCCTACTCATGTATTTGGGTGAGGTGGACATTTAAGGTGTTAGATCAGATATCAGCAAGGTTCTTGAGATGAGGAAAGATGTGAGCGCTGGCTGTTTACACAAGATCTTATCCTGCCTCACTGACATAAAAAAGGTTATTGCCATTGACTTAAATGAACCTGGTGCCAAGAATGGTGGTCACGTATTAGCATCCACAAAATTACTAATCCAGGATTAGTACTTTCATTGTAGACAGTCCCTCGTAAGGACAACTATGAGTTCTGTACTTGAAGCGAAGCGAAGCAAGGTAAAAGTACTTCCAGCATTTCTTAAATGTCTGACATTTTTCTGAAGCAACAGGTATTCTTCCAAATGTTATAAAGATACATATTCTAAATCACATTGTCCCCTCCCAGGAAAATGGGATATGAAACTATACTGGAAACAGACAAGGAGAACAAAGAGGAGGAAAAGTACCCATCTCTGTAAGTTTTCAGGGATCTGCCAAACCTCACTGAAGACAGATTTCAGTTACTTAGATGAAGGCAGGCTGGAGTGGGAAAAGATGACAGTAGGAAGTGGAGAAACACTGCAGTCTGTGGTGTTCCTACAGCATGGGTAAATATAAATAAGCTTACTTTAGTTTACTCCAGCACTAATACCAGTGAAACCAAAAGCAGTGTGGGGTGCGGTACAGACCAGCTAATTGCACAAATACACAAAGGTCTGGGAAGACTGGTATAGCACAGCAAACGCCTTTGTGGTCAGTACCCAAGTCAGCAAGACTAAAAGTAACTCTCGTAGCAGCTGGAGTTTGTTAGTACACCAGTAAGCTCTGTAACTGTGCTCCAGATGCACAGTAGCAGTTTTCTTACTCAGAGAAAATGTGGCTCTAAGGGCATTGTCACGAGAGAGGAACTACAGAAGCAAGGCAGAACAGAAGTGCATCCACAGAGTTTTATTTATGCCCCAGACTGCTTGTCAGTTGATTTCAGTGGGACTTCTCACGTCAGCAGGGATTGCTGGGAGAAAGGACAAATCTGTCCTTTTTCTATCAGAAATGCTTTGAGAATCAGATTTACAAAAAAATATTATATAGGATCGATTGCCTTCATTATCCTCATTTTAGTGATATTATTAGCTATAAATCACAGGACAGTTTCATATGGAATTACATTCTTATTAATATCACAGCATTCTCATCCCCCCCCACCAGTTATCATGTTCATTCATCATACACTGGAAATCCCAATAAAATTATCTAACTGGAGACTAATAGTATGGCTGAATCTTTCCCTCTTCCATATGTTCTGCTAGCTTGCTTTTATCTTTCTTTGTTTTTTTAATTTTTTTGTTGTCAAATTGTATTGCAGAGCACAGAATGCTTTTCTGGTCCTTACCATGTCTCATACATTAAAAATGCATTAGGGAAGATATCAGCTACCTCGATTTGCTTTAAAATGTTGTCTTTCCCTCATAGCCACTGAAAATAAGACTCATGAATGCATTAATCCTAAACAGAGTAAGTGGTGGTTCCTCATTTATTAAAAATGCAGCCCAAAACTTACTATTAAAAGAGTGATGTAAAAAAAAAGTATCATTTGCTCCATATGCTTGATGTTCAAAATAATTCATTGGTGATAATAATCATAACAATAATAGGAAGCTGAAGAAAAAATAAAATTACCTTGTCTAATTCAAACCTGGGAAGAAAATGAGTTTTCCTGAAGAACCAAAAACTGCTTTCAGAAGTGGTTTTATCTCTGTGGAATTGGTGCAAAAGTCATGCTGTTACATATTCCTTCTGTTCAGTACCTAAAAGGCTGGGGAGGTATTTTTTCACACATATTCCCAGCCCTGCACTATTCCCTTTGTGCTTTGTGGGATCAGCACAAAAGGTCTAGAAAGTAGGCTGGAAAAATCAGCTGCGGGTTCTCCTTGAGAGAAGGGCTCCCCAGCTGCTGCAGTGCCAGCACAGCCAGCTGTCCCCCACCAGCAGCTCACTTGTCCTCTCCAGCACACTGGACAGACCAAGGTCATGATGCTTACTGTGCTTCTTGCCTGGGGATGGGACAGCCCAGCCCCTAAGGACTGGTGAGGAGTGGCAAAGCATCCACCATCTTCCCCAGAATCAGATGCCAAAAGGTCCCTGCTGTCTCTCTGTTTGGATGTCAGGATCCTGCATGCACCTACAACCCACAGGTTTATAGAGGAGTTCTTTCCAATAGAAGTTATTAACAGCAGCAAAGCATGAATGTATCCATGCCTGTAACATGGGGCTTCCTACAGAGAAGGAAGATTTAATTATATTATTTTTAAAATATATAAGCAATGATTTCACAGAGTGGCTGAGGTTGGAAAGAGCCTCTAGAGATTATCTAGTCCAAATGTTGACCTTGCTCAAGATTGCTCAAGGCCATGTCCCGCTGGGTTTTGAGTGTCTCCAAGGACAGAGCTTCTACCACCTCTCTGGGCAACCTGTGTCAGTGTTTAACCAACTCCAAAGTAAAAAAGGGTGTTTTCTAATGTTTAACTGACATTTCTTTTATTTCAGTTGCCCTGTTGCTTCTGGTCCTGCCACAGGGCACCACTGAAAAGAGCCTGCCTCCATCCTCTCTACTCACCTCTATCTAGTATTTATTCATGCGGACGAGATCCTCTTGAGCCTTCTCTTCTGGCTGAACAATCCCAGCTCTCAGCCTTTCCTCATAGGAGGGATGCTCTAGTCTCTTAATCATCTTCCTGTCCCTGTGCTGGATTGTCTCCAGTATGTCTATGTCTCTCTTGTACTGGGGAGCCCAGAACTGGACACAGTACTCCAGGTATGGCCTCCCTAGTGCTGAGTAGAGGGACAGGATCATCTCCCTCAACCTGCTGGCAACATTCCTCCTAATGCAGCCCAGGAAGCTGTTGGCCTTCTGCATCGCATGGGTGCATTTCTGGCTCATGTTCAACCTGGTGTCCACCAGGACCCCCAGGTTGTTTTTGTTAAAGATGCTCTGAGCTGGTTGACCCCACCACCTGGTACCTGGGGTTGTTCCTCTCCAGGGGAAGGACTTGGCATTTCCCTTTGCTGAACATGAGGTTCCTGTCAGGCCATTTCTCCAGCCTGTTGAGGTCCCTCTGGATGGCAGCACAAACATCTAATGAAGCAGCCACTCCTCCCAGGTTTGTATCATCTGCAAACCTACTGAGGGTGCACTCTGTCCCACCGTCTAGGTAACTTATGAAGATGTTAAACAGTGTTGGCCCCAGTACCGACCCCCAGTGTACACCTCTGGTGATTGGCCTCCAGATGGACTTTGCGTGGCTGATCACACTCCTTTCAGCCTAGCAGTTCAGCCAATTTTCAGTCCAGCTCATTGTCCTTTTTCCTAGTCTGCAGTTCGTCAGTTTGCCAGTGAAGATGTTATGGCAGACAGTGTCAAAAACCTTGCTAAACTCAAGATCAGCAATATCCTCTGCTCTCCTCTCATGAACCAGACTAGTCATTTTTTCATAGAAGGCTACCAGATTGGTCAAGAATGATTTTCCCTTCCTAGACCAATGCTGACTATTCCTGAAGTACTTCATGTGTTTGCAAGTGGCATCCAGGATTATTTGCTCCATCTCCTCCCCAAGGACCGAGGTGAGACTGACCAGCATATAGTCCCTTCCTGAAGAGGGGCATTTGCTTTCTTCCAGTTCTCAGGGAACTTCCCTGACTGCCATGACCTTTCAAAGATTATTGAGAGTGGCCTTGCAGTGACATCAGCCTGCTTCCTCAGCACTTGTGGTTGCATCCCATCAGGTCCCATGGACTTGTGTGTGACCAAGTTGTTTAAGTGTTCCCTAACCTGGACCTCCTCCAGCAATGGTAAGCCTTCCTTGTTCCAGATGTTCCTGTGGTTTTCAGGAGCCTGGGATTCCTGAAGTTTGGTCTTACCAGTAAAGACCAATGAGAAAAGACAATTCAGCTTTTTCTGTGTCCTCTGTCATCAGGTCCCCTGACTCATTCAGCAGTGGGCACACATTTTCCCTAGTCTCCCTTTTGCTGCTGATGTACCCATAGAAACCTCTCTTGTTGCCCTTCACATCCCTCACCAGATTCAACTCCAGACAGGCTTTGACTTTCCTAACTGGATTCCTGCATCCTTGGGCAGTGTCTCTATATTTCTCCTATATCACCTAACTGTACTTCCATCTCTTGAATGTTTCTTTTTCTATCTTTGAATTTTGTTAAGAGCTTCTTGTTCATCCATGCAGGCCTCCTGCCAACTTTGCTTGACATGTGGGGTATGCAGGGATGGACCACTCCTGAGTCTGGATGAGGTGATCCTTGAAAATCAGCCAGTTCGCCTGGTCCCCTCCTCTCTTCTTCAAGATGGTCTCGCATGAGATTCTTCCAAGCAGGTCCCTGAACAGGCCACTGCTTGCTTTCCCGATATCCAGGTTTGTTAACGTGCTATTTGCCTTCTCTCAGGATCTCAGGATCACCATCCTATGGTCAAGATGTCCAGGGCTGCCCCTGACCTTCACATTTCCAACAAGTTATTCTCTGTAAAAATCAGGTCCTGCAGAGCATCTCCCCTCTTCGTCTCCTCAACCACCTGTGTCAGAAAATTGTCATCAGTGCACTCTAAAAACCTCCTGAATTGCTTCTGTCCTGCTGTGTTGCCCCTCCAAAAGATATCAGGGTTGTTAAAGACTTGTGTGAGGACCTGGGCCAGTGAACATGAAATTTCTTATAGTTGTCTGAAGGAGGCCTGATCTGCTTATTCTACCTGATCAGGCAGTCTGTAGCAGACATCCGAACCAATGTCCCCCACATTGGTGTGCTAGTCAGCCCAGACCCATAAGGTCTCAGCTGGCTTATGGCAAAGCTCCATGCATCCCTTCTTCTCTCTCAAATACAGGGCAACTATCTCTCCTCACCATCCCATCCTGTCCTTCCCAAAGAGCCTGTATGCAGCCATTGCAGCACTCCACTTGTGTGAGTGGGATTTGCCCATTAATCAGAGATTTCTAAAAATGTAGGCTCCATCTACTGAAGAATTCAAAGGCGAGCATTTTAATCTTTTTTCCAAACAATTGGCCCCAAACAGAAAGTCCATTTCTCAGTACCATTGCAAAGTGCATGTGTTACGGTCAAATAAGTCCTATGCTGCTGTTAGTTTTGTAACAAAGAAATGTTTCTATCAAATGGTTCTTATCAACAAAATTAAATAGAAATGATAAGTGGCTTGCTAATATTTTTCTGTGAGCCAGTTTCTAAATGGGTCACATTGTTCTTCTCTTTACTAGCAACCTAAAATAGAAGTTATTATATCAACAGTGGTTTGCACATAATAGAACGTTATCTGAAATTGAGTCTGGTAACGTTTTTCCTTGAAAATTAAGGCTATAGTAGTATAGTTATTGAAAATTATCATAGTTTACTTTTTATTTTTCTATTTAAAAGCAATATTCTTTAGAGTAAAAATTGCAGTTGGAGTTCTGACTAGAGAAAATGATCTCTTGGTACAGACAATAAGGAAAATGAATGTTCATGTTGAGAGCATAGTATTATTGAGGCTCCTTTTCCCTTCATCAGCCAAATTCTCTGCTGGAATATTTGATGCAGTTCCACAGACTTCAGTGGGACTGCACCAATTTGTTAGAGACCTTTTTTTTCATTTTTTTCAATTTTTTGCAGGGACATTTTTTACAGAGACTTTTTTTTGTTGTTAACATTGAACTAAGTTATAAAAATAAGGATAGTACTTAAGTAAAAGCATTGACAGCATTTTCTTTCACAAATCTTGGATTTGAGAGGCTATTTACAAAAATTAAACTGTGGCCCATTTCTCCCTGGAGTATCTTGCAGATGCGCAGCTGCAGCTCTTCAACACCGAGGAAAATATTAGGAAAAAGGAAAATATTACCCACGAACACCAGCAAAAAGCCAGGCACATGCAGCCCACCCAAGACACGTGGGGCCATCCAAGAGTCACCAGCACCTCTGCAGGAGAGTTTTTTACACACACAGTGAAACACTGGGAAAATGGAAATTCAGATGTGCGCAGGATGCAAGTTGTTCGTCCCAGCTCAGATTTGTGCATTACTGCCATGCTGGTGAGGATTGCGTTCAGACAATGCCACGTACAGCTGTAGAGAATTCCTTCTCAGAGAACGGATTTCCCCACTGTCATGTAAGCAGCTTCTGCTCCCACTCAGCTCTCAGTTCAGGATTAAAGGGCATCTCAGGGCTCCACTTCAGTGGCTTAAGTTAAAGCAGGGCCAGAATGGTCAAAATCATTTGCGACCCTTAAAAACATAATAAGGGAAAATAAAGAGGTCTTTCCACCACCTGCTGAGGAGAACAGAAGTGCAGGAGAGAACAGACTCGAGTACAAGGTCCTGACTACGCCAGGCACCACCGTGTGTTAGACGCTTCAGGGATTTCTTCAGAGAGGTGAACTTCACTTGCACCGAGATCAATGAAAACCTGCGCATTCAATCTGTTTCTCATAAAAAAATACCTCTGCGTCTCTCCAGCGTGCAAGTCAGAACTGTCTGAAAGTCACAGGGAAATGAAGGGCTGAAAGGCTAAGAATTTCATGCTGCTTTTTCTTTTTATATACTCCTTATTCCTGCAGATCCTATGGGAAGCATAGGACTTCAGCACAGGGACAGCCAGAAAGATTCAGGGCTGTTAAATTAGTAGCTTGTTTAAATCCCAAGGTAAACTAGTTGTGCTAAATTAATCTATGAAGCCTCACGTCAGATCTAGAGCCTCTGAGCAGTACAGATATTTTGAGATGAACTAATTGTGGTTGGAGAGAAGGGAGAGTATGGGCAGGAGTAATGCTATACTGTGTGCCGCAGTGGGGTTAGCACACAGCACAGTGCAAAAAGCTGACACAGGCAACACAGCCGGAACACCAGGGATCAAAGATGTCTAGGCATTTCTAAACATTAGTTGCTGGAATTATCGTAGGATGCCAGGTTTGAAATTCTTGCTAGGAAACTGAGGAAGATGTGCAAAGCAAAAATGGGAGTTTCTACAAGTGGTGGAGGGATTGGAAAGAGCAGGGAAGGCTATTGCTGCCAATTAAGAGATTAACAGACAAGAGCTGTCTCTCGTGGGAGTTTTTTCAGCTCTTAAGCAGGAATCAGAGGCACCCCAGCTAGCCTTGTTTTCTAAACTCAGCCAGTTAACATTAGTTCCTCTCACCAGAGTGAATTAGAGGATACAGGTACTGCCATCTTTAACATCGTATCGGCAAGCAGGGGACAGGTCTTGACAAATCACAGGCAAAGGCTGCGCCGTGGAGCCGAGCAAGAGCAGTGTCAACCCTGGTAACCCAAGGTGCCTTCTGGGCAACGTTCTTTTGTGAGTCTAGTGCTGGCAGACGCTGTGGGGTGGAAGCACTACCTCCATCCCCGCTCCACACCTAGCCTAAGGTCAGCACTATGAAAGTACATGCAGATTGTCATGGTATTGTCAATTTGACTACAACCAAACACGAAGGGAATAGAGAAGACTTCCAGTGTGCTGCTGGTAAATGTGGAATTTGTAGTGTATTGGTATATCCACCTTTCTTGGGTCGTGACATTTGTTCACTGAAATGGACTTTTTTTATAAAATTGTTGAGATTACACTTTTGGTTTTACCCCTCTGCATCAGTGGGGGAAAACACTTGTTAAATACTATGCTGCAGACAGAAAATAAAATGAATAAACATTTTGCAATTTGTGACTCCTGCAAAGGTGTGATTGATAGTTGTCCCACTGCCTCAGGTCAACCTCTGCCATACAAAACTCCAGATAATCTTCAGCTGCATTTCCTAAACCATTAATAGGATGGACAAGGCTAAGATAACAATGCAGATTTATTTCCCAAAAGCAGCTGACAGGAGGAAATGGATACCAAATGAATTAACTCATTATAATAGTACAGCACATTTGAAAATTCAAAACAGACTGCCTGGAATGATTTAAATCTAGCATGAGGTTAATGTCAGTCCCTTTCTTAGGCGTGTCAGTGTTGTAATCTAGTGCTCCAGTTTTTGAAAGGTTGATGGGTGCACACCCTGGGGCCTGTGTGTTAGGGTGAGCCTGGACCTAATTACATGACTAGAATACCACTTGCCATGGCCACACACAGGTTATGCAAGGGCTACATTCACGTGCACGGACACACACAGACAACACACAGACACACCGGCCCTTTCTGATATATACAAAAATTCCTATTATTTGCTTGTTGAGAGGCATTATTAAAAATAGCAGATATCTTATAAGCTCTAAATACATTCTGTCTTTAAGAAGCTGCATCTATATCAAGTGCAAAAACTTGGCAACCATCTCAAGCAAGCAAGGTTTCTCTCATACCTGATTTCTAACCAGTGGAGAGTTTCTCAGAAATTGGGTTTTAGCATTTGGCAGCCACAAGTTGTAGCTATTTTCTCCTGGTAAACTTCCACCTGTGTCTCTTTCAAAGTTACAGGAGTGCATTTTTAGAAAATTGTGGACATTTATTCAGCATACCAGACTCCATTACAGCACTGCTAAAGTAATATGTATATTTATAGCTGCCATTAATAGGGTATATTTAAGAGCTTTAGTTGTTTTTTATCCTTCATGGAGTAATAAGCCATAATTAAAGGAGTCAGGGACTGTATTACAGAAACATTTGCCACCACATGTGTAGCACAAAGATTACTTTGCAAAGAGACAACTGAGGTTGTCTCCTGAACCAAAGAGGTTCAGGATATTTCTTCACATACTCATGGAAAAGGCATGACAGCACTTTTCATTACAAAAAAAAAAAAATCTTACACAAAACCTTGTTAAATCACTGTATCTAAAAATGGCTCAAACTTGATTAGTGTGTGCAGATAATGGGGGCTAGGCAACAGCATAAAAACAGTCCTGTTGATGGGTATCTGAGGAGTCCACGTACATGGTCTACGACCAGCAGCTGTAAAAAGCTCTTTGCATTCCTTTTGGTGCAGAAATCACTTGGAACAAGGGTCATCCCAAAACAAAAGCTATTCAAGCAGCCTGTCTGAGAGGAACATTAGGAAGGAAGGAGGAAGGCTTATTTCATCTTCTGCACTGCCAATCATTTTTACATCATCCCAAATTATGCAATATACCATAGCAGGCACTGTGAAGCATGAGTAAATCAGGAAAGGGCAGTCTGCGTTAGCACTGTCTGCTGCACAATGTGTGCTCTCAGATGCCTGAGGCGGAAAGGTCACAGCCACAAACTTCACAGCATCTCTATCCGGTTTCAGTCTACACCCACCCTTGATTATCCAGGGTTATGAGGAAGAGAGGTTAAATGCTTTTGTGTGAAGTCTGTGTTTATCCTGGTGGCGTACAAAGAAGAATCCAGTTAAAACCAAAATAAATAGCTCCCCTCTTAAGAATGACATTGGTACTGTGCAGTACAGATTAAAATAAAATTCCATTAATTAATGATCTGATTTCATTTTGCGATGATGTTTTACAATGTGTAGTGTCCAACAATATATAGTGATAATCCTAAAGAGAGCACATGAAGATTTACAATGTATAACGATGTGTAATGTCTTTGGTGCTCATACTCTTGTCCCTTAGTTTGCATGTAAACCATGGTGATACAAACTGGCTTGGCATAAGGCACAAGACTTTTTCTCATCCCCCCAAAAAAATCAGCTGTACTGGAATGAGGTAACATTACAAAGGTAAGGGCAGAATTACTTTAGGTCAAGGGATGATGTCATGTGGTCACAGCCCCTCTCTTCCTTGAGTATCTGGGTTTATTGTGATATTCCAACAATCTTCAGAGAAGTGTTGAAAACCCCTTTTTTAAACTGCATTGGTCTCTCTCCTTTAACTGAATTCCCCCCACACACACGCACACACACACACTCAACCTTTTTCATTATGCACCAAAAGGCTTTAGTGGAGCCCCAAGCCACAGCACTTCTGAAATCAAACATGTTGGTGTTTTGTGGAAGCTATCTTGCAAATTCAAGGCAAGCTCCATGCAACCCCCAGATCTGCATACAAATTCAGAGTCCAAATCAGATACAATCCTCTTCCTTTATTTTGTTCTGGCTTAAAAAAGCTCTCTGAGATCAACCTCATCCATGCAAATGTCCCAAAGAGAAATGCTAGATTTAGCTGACAGATGCATAAAATCTCATGTTGTCGCAGAATTCCCCAGTGTCTACTCAGCACCAGATGTCAAAGAATGCAAATCTGCAGCTGGGTCTGGTGTTCGTTTGTGCTCCAAACTCCCTCCTTCACAGCTGTTGTTTTCCACTTCCATCTACATAGAGCCAAATTTTCAGAAACAGGAGATAGTGCATGGCTCCCTATATTGATGTGAATATACATATTTCTTTATTTGCCTGGAAAACGCCTGTCTGAGTTGAATAATAGTGTATTTGTGAGGGTGTATTTGAGTACGCTCACCTGCCAGCATTGAAAACAACCTTGCTCATCTTTCAAACACAATCTCTTTTCAACAAATTCTCTGGAACCGGAGTTGTCTTTCCAAATATCTGTTTGGAGGTACAGAGTAGGATTTTCATCCTTGCTTAGGCCTCCTGGGCACTGCGGAAATAATAATCATAACCACAGTAATACAAAACAAAAGACACATAATCATGAGGAACTGCAGAGCAGTGTTTCTGCAGTTATCTGGGGGGGCTTTCACTGGCCATCCTATGTGCTCCTCAGGAAAGGAAGCCCTAGCCTGGCACTATAATGATCGTTTTAAACTTTTGTTCTCCCTTCTGTAGATATTAGCAGCCTGCACAGCTTTTAAAATATAGTCAGTGAGTGTCATTAAAATAATACGTCTGCAAGAGCTGAATTGATGTGAATTTTTCCTTTTTCTTCTATCTAAATGGTTGGAAAATTTGAAACAACAGGCAAGGGTGACTACAACAGTCCACATGTGTTTTCCTGAGCTTTGTTTAAATTAATTCAGATTTCCAAGGTTCACCTCCAGTGGCCTCAAGTGTAGTTTAGATTTCATTTTCTTAAATGAAGATAAAATGCATATGAAGACCTTTTCTTTCTCCGTACTTATGCAATGTTCTTCAATTCACCGAGTCCTCGGTTGTACAGGTAGTAATCGTAATCTAACCAAATGTTTGTTTTCTTACGCCTCTGACTTTCAGCCAAACTCAAGAAAGTTGGTTTCACCTAGGGCTGAGTCACATTACTGTGTTTAAAAGGGATGAGTCTTACGTGATGGGAGAGGAAAGTACTCAAAACACAGGTTCAAATTTAAATAAAAAGTCCAGATTGGACAATTGCGTATAAATACCTGATTTTTAAGGAAAGCATAGCATGCACTTTACCATTACAACATGCCTTATATTAGACTCTGTTAGTTTCCCAGAATGTTTCTCTTTTCCCAAACTGATTGTATTGCCTTCAGCTAGATGGGGATATTTTTGTCTTGGGTTTATGCCTGTGAACTTTTCAATGCCTGCGCCAAATGCAATTCACCTAACAGCCCTGTCTCCCTAGCTTCACTGAGACCTAAGGTGGTAAACCCATGCTATGAATAGCCATGTGGTACAGATTTCTCATTCAGTGCCTGGAAACGGTATAGATCAGCCACACTAGAATTACTATACACTTATTTAAGTCTTGACCTGGCTTGCATGCAGCTACCCCGGTTCGTTCTACAGCATTGCTACCCAGAACCTCCAGCTCTGGCCCAAGGGCAAGCAGAGCCAGGTCGGGTACCTGCATCTGCCATATGAATCTACACATTGCCGATAAGAATGAGTCAGAAAAACAAATCTGGCCACAAAATACTGAAAGATTGACTCCTTCTAATGTTGTATAAGCTAATGCCAGAGTCCTATTTTTGTCGTGAAATGTTTTAACATAACTTGGATGATAGCTATGAAATATGGAAGTGGAACAGAGGTGTAGTGAGAGTTCCCAGCTACTTCTGTATTTACTAATTGTGGCCATAAGAGCAATGGTAATGAAAATGTTAAATACTAAAGGCACTTTTGGGCAGTTTAGCAGTGTTTATTACTACTATTATTATAAACATATTCACAATATCCATTTTTCAAAGTAGACAATAGTAACAATTTAGGAAAGCACTGATTTAAGATAAAAGTGATGTTTACTGGTTTTACAGTAAGCAATAGCAGAGCTATCCACCTATCAGATAAGAAGAAAGGAGGGAGAAGAGTTTAAAATACTTTGTTCGATGTGATATGACCCGGCACAAATAGCCTCAGTGACATTTTAAGATCAAATAGTCCAAGCATCAAGTACATGTACTTCAAATCATAAGGGGAAGCTGTGACAAGTTCAGCCTGATCTGCTGAAGCAAAGGAACTACTGCCCGGGGTGACAGACACTTTTATTTAATTATGAGTTCCTGAAGTTAATCCTGCATATTTTCACAAGTATCACCAGGTTGTATTTACTTATTTATTTGACCTCAAATATTATCTAGTGATAATATCCTAATAAAGTGTTTTATACAGTAATTAAAAATTCACTTACCAAGTTACATTTTTAGGCTGGTGACTGTTTTTCTGAAAGAATGGAAGGGAATTGCAACCGAGGCAAAAGTAAATATTTCTGAAATCGACAAAGAAATACCTGTTCAGAGATTTAAAAAAATAGCTATCCAGAGATGACATTGAAATGTGATAATGTGTAAAAAACCATTGGCGAACAAATACTAAAGAAAGAGGAAGCACCGAGAAAGGTAGGGAAGTCAGGGAGGTTATCAAGTGGTCTGCAACATCAGAAATACATTCAGCCTGAGACTGCAAGATATTGAGACCCAAGCTGTGAGAAGTCAGCAGGAAAGCAAAGCGTTAATTGTGCCTAGAGTACAGCACAGGAGGTGCACAAAGGAGGGGATTTAAAATCCTGCCCGCAGTTGTGTTTGGAAGGTTTGGGGGAAGCGTGGTTCTGAGGAAAATGGGCAGGTGGGCAGCTGTGCATAAAAAGTAACTGTGGGGGAAAAGCAATGTCAGCTATAAAAATCATTGGAAAAGAGGGTTAGAAGTTTCTTTCCGTTGCAAAGGTTTTCGTTCATAGGAAACAAATAAAGGACATTTGTGCAGTACAAAGCAGTCTGTCAAAGCCTGTCCCCTACCTCCCCCCCCGCCCCCCCGCAAGAAACATCACTTCTGTTAGAAAGGAAACGTACAGTTTCAGCCAGCAATATGCTGGGAGTCAATATGCTGCTGGGGATGGCTGCCTCTGCGGAGCACACCGAGCCCCGGCAGGCCCTGGGTGAGAAACGGGGCTTGAGCGCGACAGCCAGCGGGTGGAGAATCCGGCCACGAGGAACAACCATCACTGCTCCTTCAACCCTCACTGCATAAAAGCAGATACCTTTGGATTAATTATATTGTATGCCTGCTTTATGTTCATTATCACAGAAATTTATCTCGGAAGCAATGCCTTCTGCCTGGAAAATAAATGTTTCTACTTTGCTTCATTGCCTAATAGCTGGAGGAGTCCATTACCTTAGGAAAACATTTTTTCCATTTACACTGACTCTTAAATATTTTATGATCATTTTCCTTTCTAGCTTTCACAGTAAATAAAATACATGACAGACACAAGATGTTAAATAGTCACCGATGTGTATAATTTAGTGTATACACTGAATCCTCACCTATTTTCATCCTGACTTTCTTTAAATTGTGCTGTTACAGTGTACTGCTTCCTTCAATTATTTTCATTTACTTTAGCCTGTCAGTGCTTAGTCCAACTACCCTTCAGTCTCTATGTTATAAGTACTTCACAGTGGGCTTCAGGAGGTACAGCTTTTAAATGATGTAGCTCTGGGATTTGGATCCTAGTGTTTGAAAGGCATTTAATTATTACTTCTGTGAGGATTGCTGCAGTGATATTTCAGTGTAGTACCTCTGCCACTAACTCACTTTCAGTTAGAAAAAAACATTATTTTTATCAGTCTGAAAAAGATAGTAGAAGACTTTTTTTTTTAATAATCAAATGTAATACATTCTGGAGTTCTGCACATACAGCCAAAGTAGCTCAGGTAATCCAGCTACATTGATTGAAAGCAGAGAGGAGAGGGGGGACTCAAAGGCATCTTAGGGATGCATTGATTGAAAATATCCCTGAAAACTTATTTCTATGGCACTGTTTTGATTTGCCTCCTCTCTGTTTTCAGGAATCCTGATGAAAGAAGAACGGCAGTGAGATCACCTGCCTTCCCTTGCATGTATCAGCTGCATGGAAGTGTCCAGGCACATACAGGAAACTGAGCCAAGACCTCCCTAACATGGGAGCAGACTCTGCTTTCTATATTGGTAACAGGCAGTGTCCTTGTTGCATACATCAAGCACGATGTGCATGCTTGATGCCATGCAAGTAAAGCAATGATCATTACAATAGTCACAAATGTTGCGTATTCAATTAAATCAAACCAAAATTTTGTACCATTGTAGGAAAAATACGTCTAGGCTTATTATGGTCTGTAAAATCTTGTTGTAAAATCTGGCTTGGTTTTTTGAGTCTCAATTTGAAAACACTTCAAAGAGACATCCTTCTCACTTTCTGAAATGGGGAAAAAACAAAACATAGGCCCCTTTTATAAGTTATATCTTGACTACCAAAGCCAAAAAATAATTATTCTCTCTGGAAAACCTCATCCTTTTCCATAAAATCTCTCCATTTTTCTGGTGCAAAACACACACTGATACTGAACAAAATGTTTCAGGAACTCCTCCAACCTTTGTGAAACAGTTACATTTACTATGTGCAGGATATATATGACATCAATTTTCAAAGGTCAAGATATGAAATATTATGTTATTACAAAATATTAACTGTAACCACTGACTATCACCATCTGTACACCACTGACTAGGCATCACAGGATTAACATTTTTTCTCAGAAAAAAAGAAAAATACAGGTCTTGAGAATACAGTCTTTTACCAAACTACCTTCTCTGAATCTTGCAAGCTTTAGAAATTTGGTCTGTTTCCAAGGAGTAGTTACAAAAGAGGTTAGATTTAAGGCTGGCATCAGAGCTGGGCAAATAAGCTTTTGTGGAAAGTAAATGAACTTGGGGGTGAATGGGACTAGCGAACTTTGGATAAAATCAACTAATAAATTCAGCCAGAAACAGGGACTGACTGGGGAGAATAAAAAGGTCACAATATTTTAGTTTCATATTTTCCTTTTTAATGAAATTCTTTATTTTGAAAGCACTGAATGTTTTGTTATGAGAGCTTTTAAACAAAACATTTGACACCATGTTTTAATGACCAATTTTAATTACCTTTTTTAATTTTAATACGTTAATCAAAATGTCTTAGCCCATAATCTTAAAGAGCATTTTGATCTTTAAAAAAAAAAAACAACAAACAAACCACAACTTTGGAAGGCTCCAAAACGGGCCTCCCAAAAGCCTCAGACTATATATATTTTTCCCATTAGCTTAGTTTCTCCTCTGAATAAAAACGTTTGCTCTTCAGATGACTTTCGCATAGTGAAGCATTGGGTGTGTAATCTGCTGAGCTGTAGCTTGTGTTACAGTTGGATTTACTTTTTAGAACATTTTCTGAAATGTGCTTTATAGATATATTCATTTGACCTAAATTTTACCTAAATCCCTGAGTCTGTTGTTTCCTATTGGCCAACTCTAGGCCTTCAGAGATGCCTTGTCTATAGAGAGCACTACTGCTCAAAAATTTAAGTGGAGGTTAAGCTGTTTGAAGGTGGTCCTAGATTTATTGCAAATCCTTACACTGAACTTTTGAAAGTATATATAATATCCAATACAATACTTGACATACAGAGGGGGGTTGGCTGTTTATATGGTTCATTTATGTCTTCACTAAATGAAAAGGAATATTTACAGGAATATTTCCTGACTGTTTATTAAACCATCATACTGGGGAACTGTACATCATGAGCACACTTATTTCTTAAGTCATACTGAGAGGCATGACAATGATGCTATTATGAAGAGGAATAGAACATATCCAAAATATATATTCAGCATATACTACAGAATGCTTATTTTTTGCAAGCCAGGACAGACAAGGAACTCTATTTATAATACTAGAATTTAATTCTCTTTCTATCGAAGAGTGGCAGCTTGCTTTATGACCTACCGCCTTTGCATGCCAACAAAGACATAGTAAATAGTAAAATGAAGCCCCTGAGTGCCAATTGCACCACTTCTCTTCCACATCACCCAGAGATAACATGACTTCATTACCACAGGCTGCCATGACTCATGTTTTAGTTGCTGTACTTTCTATAGCTAATGTCTATCAAAGGTTCACATGATATGACAAACAAGCTCTATTTTGCTAAAGCAGAGAAAATCGCATGGTTTCTGTGTCATGTTGGAAAGATCTGGGAAAAGAGACTCTTTATGCTATTGAGTTTCTACATTGGAAACATTTCCACACTGTAATTCAGGGTGAGGCAGTAGCATTGGCCAGAACTTCTCTGAAACATTAGTGAAGGAAATATCCTCAAAGTAGTGTAATTTTCTTTCAAATATTTATTTCAGTGTATATCTTTTGTTCTTATTTATAGAAATTAATATGAGCCTAGACTATCACTTCAGATATCCAGAGCAACATATTCTTTAACATTCCCTTCATCCCATGCCCGGTAATCATCACACAAAGACCAACCCATACTTCATTCCTGCTTTCCAGCCCTTCCTCCAACTCTTGAGAAGGAGTAAAGGAGAAGACAGGCTTTCCAGCATGCCCTGAGGGAGAAAATAATCCAGGATTAAGGTCAGGAGCAATTTCTAAAGTTGAGGAGGGCACATGAAAAACCACTTTCCTCCAGTCCCACAATCTGGATAGGTATAGCTGCAATTTCAATTCTTCCACAGATGGGCACTGAGGCACAGTGCTCTGAGTGCTGAGTAAGCAAAACCCACTTATTTCTTCAGGCCAAATGTTTCTTAGGAGTGGTGTTTGTTTAGATTGTCCAGGTCATCTGAATAATTGGACTTCTCTGATACTTCAATTCCTCAGCAGGCTGAGAAATATGCAAACTGCAAAGGAAGAGATATTATAACTTTAATATTACTTACTTGCATTATTTATTTGTACCCTATTGCTGTTTGTTCTTATAACTTCAGTTTAATGTAAAAAGTATTTTTCAGATAGTATCCATGCAAGTGAAATCCCTCTGGCTCATCCAGGTTTTGCTTGAATAAAAGTAAAGTAACAAGTCTTTCTCCTCTTAGCTTGAACTGCTCCATCTTTGCTACATACCCTCAGAACCTATATGACAAACAGTGCTATTATAAACAGCAAAAACTACCTACTGATAGTAAAAAGCATGCAAGCTTAGAGTATTGGATTCGTCACACTGGAACTTAGCCCCAGTATATTTCATCTGCTCTCTGACAGAGGCCTCATCAAGATGTCTCTGCACAAAGCAATATCATCACTCTCAGAACTTACAAAAATTCTCTAAAGTGCATCTGATCGGTGTTTATTCTCACAGAGTGCTTGGGATGGAGACACATGAATGACTCTTACCAGAAGTGCATGAACAACAAGAATATCATCAGCCAATCTTCCTTTCTCTTTACATTGTTTTGTTTTCCCAAATCTCATAACTGGAATCTGCTTAGTTTGATAGATACAGTTGTTTGGGATTTACAGAAAATGTCTAAACACTGTATGGCATCACTTAATCTAATATCAATTCTCTCGACAGTTTTCAAAAAGGGTAGAAGCTTAGCTTTACCTCAGCACCAAAGATGGACTTCAGCTTTTGCAAGCCCTATTTGACAGTCTGTGTCACACGTGAGTCCCCAGAGAGCACTCTCTCTTCTTTCATCCTCTGATTTCCAGCTGGTATTCACTGCAATTTAGCTTCTAGGAATTTCACTTCATAGAGTGAAATGACTACACTGAGAGTTTTAACTTGTTTTTCTACCTACATAACCCAGCTGACAAACCTCTCTGTTTTATGAAAACACAAATGCATGAAGGAAAGTATGTGTGTTCAGCATTGACTTTGTGTATTTTCTGTGACTGTTTCACCGTAAATTTAGGATCTAAACACTGAGTTCGAATCCAGGCAAGCAGAGGCATGCACTTACACATTTTTTATTACTACAAAAACAATTTTCTTACACCTTCATCCAGTTACTAATCTTAAAAAGACTTCCTATGTAAAAGATATAGAATTTTAAGCTAAATTTCATCCATTTAACATACAATGGTTTATCATGAAGATTTACGATAAGTCTTACATAGCTTAAGATAACTGGCAAACAAAAACATACTAGCCTCCCTCTCAGAAACATAAAAATAAAGCAGCAAAGTATGTTGGCCTGCATTAACATACTGGCACTCCATCATTCCTCACTGCCTTGTGCCTCTTCCTCGACAGGATCTTTTCCCTACCTCTGCTGCCTTCCAGTGGCCCTATTGCCTTTCAGCTGTAACCTATTCTTAACTTTGTTCGTTCTTTCTTCTAGGATCTCTGGCCCTTTGGCTATATTCGTAACTCCTGCTTTACCTTCATTTGCCTTATTTACCTTATGATGAACATTGAGAGTGGAGGTTGCACATGATTCTCCCAACTTCCCTTTTCAGTTCTTAGTCTGAACAGTTTTTTATAGAGGAAATTGAAAGGAGCTCAGTTTCTGGAATATTTCTGATGGTCAAACATCCCAAAAGTCCAGATATCTCAAATTCTTGATTTATCTGGTAGTCCTCACTGTTATTTTGTTGCCATTCTTCTCTGCAAAAAAAAGAATTATTCTACTCCTGGCTACAAAAAGCCTTTCTTCTTTGAGCATCTCTCCAAGTACAGCATCAATCCTCATCTGATCCAATGGAAACATCACAGTGTCATTTAACGAAATGTGTAGCATGGCTGGGAACGTCTTTCAATACCATTAGCGATCCTACAACTTTGTTCCATGCTTCTATTTCCTGCATCCACTTGGTAAGAACCCCCTTAACAAGAAAACCCAACTCTATAGATCTGTCTCTTCCTGATACTTGTGTGAATGACTGTCTTCTTTCAGACTCTGGATAAGATAAACTTCTCAGAGAACAAACAGGAATTTTTTTACTAACAAAAGTGTATGAATAGTGTAACTCTCCTGATGAAGCTCAGACAGGGTTCATTATGCAGACAATACAAGCTATTAAAGCAGAAAAAGAAAATTAGCTCTTATATCATTCAACTGTGCCTATGCCAAAACAAGAAGTAAATCACTGAAGCTGTGTATTATGCATGAGGTATACAACATTGCTGAAAATTGATTTTTTTTTTAATGATAAAAGGAAATTTGCACAGGAGTGAGATGTGATTTGAAATTCTTAGCCTAATATCACTGCTAATTTTAATTGCTATTAGAAGAACCTTGTTTTCCTCTAAGGCATTATGTAAAGAATCATTCTAGCCCAAATATGCATGGGAAATGTTTAAGGGCCATTACAGAACAAACAATGAATATGAAAGCAACAGCAGTAAACTAGCAAATATCCCTATCTATGATGCCAGGACTTAGCTGTTTAGCTATCAAGCAGACGTTAACAGATGACAGATAAGTAATTATTCAACAAAGTTGGATGAAAAACACTTAAATGCATCCAAAAAATAATGCAAAATAAAATCTAAAATTTGATGAATGGGAAAAATTACACATAACATAACATAATTTCTGTGTAATATTCTTAATTATGAAATATTAACATTTCAGCATGCGAGGTTTTAGCAGCAGTTTGGAATCTCATTTATGAAACCGAGTCCCACACATTTACATATAATTGGATCCGTGCAAAAGATTCCAGCCTGTGCTGAGAACAGACTTCAGCACACAGTGCCTAGGGGGAGAAACAGCTCCAAGGCCATTGCATCCTATATCTTGCCTAGACACTTTTCTGCTCAGAAGCAGAGCTGTCCTGTATAACAATAGCAGCAGCCAGAAGCTCTTATCACCTTACAGGAGGTGACCTTCGCAGGAAGGAAGAAAGGGTCTTTAAAGGCACACCCCTTTTCTCTCCTGACCTCAGGAAAGCCCTGCTTGTTGCTGAAGGGAGAGAAATTATATTGGTGAAGGACAACATGTGTGATCCCAAAAGTAGTGCCTGCACAAGATACTGGCACGTACATAAAATGGAGTCCTTTGTAATGGATGGGGATTTTTACCACATCTAACTAAAACATATGAAATTACAGTGAAAAAGGAAATGTTATATTTAAGTAGTATGCAAGTAAGTGTGATTCAATGACAAAGTATTACACAGCAAAACTAGAGCTGGCTGAACACTCAGCTAAAACCAGTGGAGGGATGCAAGCAGAAAGATATCTATTAGAGTTGTTGAAGATGTATGCAGATGCTGCGTTCACTGAAAAAATAAAAATAAAAATAAAAAAAAAACAAAATAACAGAGAAGAAAAATATTTTTAATCCAATTTTCTAAGCAAGTGTAGCTTTTTCATAAGGATGGGTGTTGAAGAAAACCAGTGCATGTAACCAAATCCAGCATCAAAATCTTGATCATTGGGACGGCACAGACGCAAATGCTTTCTTCATAAGTATCTCCTGTAAAGTGTATTAGTAGATGATGGAATAAGGAAGCAGGAGAAAAAGAATACAACACAGAGTCAGCTCAATAGCTGAGGCATTCTTTAATAAAGGACCACGTTTGTGCTATTCTGCGATATGAACTGAGAGAACTATCCAAAGTAGACAGATTTTAGGGTAATTTGTAAATCAATTACTTACTTGTTAACACCGTTGTGAAGAACACTTTGGACACTACACAAGCATTTGCCCAAAACAACAACCAATTTGGGTTTAATAGCAGAGAAGTGCCTGTATCCAAACCAACACGCAGGCCATATGTAGAACAATTTCACAAAACTAATAACTGTATTGAGTCAATTTATAATCAGTTAATTTGAAGAAAAACGATAGTTGAAAATATCCCATGAGACATGCAGATCCTAGAATTTTTGCTGTATGCTCTGTGTTCTAACTAGCAGCAACAATTTGGACATAACAATTGCATTTTAATTAGTAACAAAACAAGGAGGTAATGTGAGAGACATCATGACAAGTAAGAACAACAAATCCTGGCACTATAGTCTGAAAAAGAACAAATAGAAAACATAAAGTATTAGTCATAGTAGTCACAACAGTTAATTTTGAGATATTTGAGAGGGTGAGAACAAAGCAATATTGGCATATACTTTTTTTCTGATCAAGCAACACAAATCTTTTTGCAGACAAAAGGATGGAAAAATGTTTAGACTGAGTTGGATTAAACACAATACTCTTAGGTCATAAAAACATCTGATTTACTTTTTTTGTCATAAAATGCTATTTGTGGTAATGGCTGGAAAAGAAGTCTGTATGCTAACTCATTAATAACTTATCACATATTAACTTGGAACTGTAGTTACCTATTTCAGAATTTCTCTAATGAAAGGTTACTTACAGTGTTCGATACGGCTATGTATATTTCCTGCCATCCTTCGTTGCTCAGTGCTTTGCATATTTCATAGGAATATAAGATTGGAAGCCCCCCGCCTTTAGTCACTAAATACATTCCCTGCTGACAAAGACAACCATGTGAACAGTTTGCTATCATTCAGTTATTATTAGATACATTAGACAGCTTCCTTTTTCTTTTTTCAATAATATTGTCCAGGGAAGCTCTGTAAGTCTCATTATGTTAGGTTCACTGCCAATGCTCACGAACAAAGGGGAAAGACGTACAATAAAAACAAAACCAGTTATCTTTTAACCACATGTGAATTCCTGGCATGACTGAAGTCAATGAGTGCCTTTCCATTTGTGCGGGATTTCACCCTGCAATTATAGAAAGGGGGTGTTCTCACTCTTTGGGGCTTTTCTCATTTAGCAATCAGAAGCATTAGAGCAAGGATGGCAACATAAAGCTAGATTCATAAAAAGATTAGGGACAAAGATTTACATACTGAATCTAAATCTCACCTACCTGTAGCCCTCACTCAGCAGCTCCTTGCTCAACAAAGGCCTAAAGTTTCCAGATACCGAAGTTTTGCCAATAAACTGTCTGGGGCATATCCAGAATTGCTTATGTCCTCAAAGGGAATTCCCAAATTATAGAAGTGCCATTGCCTTTCTCCCTTGTGAGGCCATATGCAACTCATGTTTTTAGACAAAAAAAAAAAAAAAAAGCTGTTTCTTCTACAAAATTAAGAAAAAATGCTGTATCTTTTGTCTCCACCTTTTAATGTCCTGATTATTTATTAAAAATTTAGAGGATGGCTTGAACTACATCACCCATTTCCCAGGGAAATATGGAAATATCACCATTTCTCAAAAATTCTCTCAATTAGTCCTCTTAAACTATCTCTGCTTTGCATATAGCAATTTGAGAGGAGTTCAAAGACTGGAGAGATCTGAACAGTCTAAGTCCATTCAACTACTTCATACAGTATGCAAAAGTTTCATCAGAAGAAATTATAAACTCCACAGTCTACTCTCCCCTCTCTAACACATCCAAAGATGGAAGAACAAGTTCTGAATATGGCAGTGAGTGTTTCACAGCACTGAATATATTGCATTGGATCTGCCTCTCACCTGTTTTAGGGATTTCTGAGAACGGACACCTAACTTCAGGAGAGAGTTACTGATGGTGGAGAGCCTTAGCTTTTTGTGGAGTGAGGCTTATGCTCACTTGGGATTTCTTGTTATGATTCCATGCCAACATGTGGTTCCCATAGACCCCACCCTTGCACACCTAACTCTCCATATATACATGTTATGATTGCTTAACTGTTGATTTCTCCACATTGAAAAGACGATCCCTGAAAATTCTTTAACTGACAGAGGATACAGGCATAGAGAATAAAAGAAAATAGAATTTCTTCCTGTCACTCTTTAGCTCGAAATTACTAATCTTCCCAATCAAATGGGATATAATAATGCCAGTGTGAAACTGAACTGTTAAAATATTTTCCTGGATAAGTAATACCTCTGGGACATGCATAAATGTTCTTGTATTCATGAAAACATGGAGCTGGTGAAGTATTTTTGGACTGAAAAATCAATATTTCCCTTACAAAGAATAAGTCATGCAGACTCTCTTACCCAGGTACAAAATAAGCAGAAAATGTCAGCTTGAAAACATGTTTGAACTCACAGGTTAAGGTAAAAGATGCTTGCATTTGCTGTCTTCTGAAGACAAAATAAGGCTTTCACTTTCCAGCAGAGAGTGAATTTTCTTGTATATTTAATTGTATTGTGCATTGGTATTGCTGAGGTCACTTTCACACAGCTGCTTTACGGCAAGAGGAAGGAGTGCACAACCTTCCTCCGTGTGAGTTTTCACTTATTCTACAAATGTCACACTTTAAAACAAAAATCTCCACCATTCCACCTCCGTCCCACGATTTTATCTCTGACTGTGGACATCTTGGCTGTTGATCTCTTGTTTCTATCTTAATTAAATGGAAAACAATTACTCGGACTATCCAGCTATCTGGAATGTTTTCATACAGAGATCTGAAAACAGAAGCATTTTTTCTCAGTCTGCCTCTCATTTCTGTTGCTTTGAAGCACAACCAATATAAATTATTTTCTGTTGTCCGTCCATCACGTAATATTTGAGACTATGTCAACCTCCTGTAGCATTACCTGTACTGGCACATTAAGGCTGTTACAATGGTTACAAGAGCTGGCAGAGCAAAACTTAGAGTGAAGAATAGTCAAGAATACTCTTACACGAGGCACATAGTGCTAGAAAATGGACCAAACAATTCTCAGCATAGCAAAGACATTAATAAACCCTCCCTACCCGTGTTGAAATTAGAGGATTTTTTGCTTTCCTGATCAATTAATCCTTTTCAAAGCGGTACCATTAAAAAAAAGTGATTGTTAGCTTCTGTTTTATTAAATGATAACTCTAGATAGACCATTCCTTCAAAAAGCAGATAATGAGGTGGAGGTGATTTGTAAGATATAAATACAGTAGCACTCCTTATGCCTACCATGTTAATTTGGTACACCATGTTCATCATTTAAACAGTTCCAAACACTTTTAAGCACTTATGAAAACAAACAGGATATGTTTTCTCAGAAAGCAAAAAAGAAAAGCTGAGAGACTGTATTTCATTATCGCCAAACCAGAAGGTGCAAAACTGGTACAATGCAGAAGTCAGAAGAGTTGCTGTGATTTAGGTTTCTGAGAAGCAACCTGCATTTACCGGATCTTGGGATGGGTTGAACTAGATCTTTTTCCTGTAGTGACTTTTTTCCCCACAAAAAAGACCCAAAAGACTTTTAAATTCAAAGAAGTCCTTAGCAAACTGAATCCTTTGGGTTTTATACCCAGGAAACTTAAAGTGATTCAACCAGACAAAATAGACATTTTTAAAAGTTCATAAACAACTCTCTGTTTGCCTTCTGTACCTGGCAGAGGGGCCTTCTTGTGTCCAGTCTTTGTGACAGCCAGCTTAGTGGCCTTCTGGACCAAAGAAAACTGCACAGTCTGTTGTGGATCCCAGGAAATTTCTCTTTTCTTACCTATGGACATTCCCTGTCCCTCTTGGAAGCCTCTCAGCCTGAGTAGTAGCTCCCAGCTCATGCAGCAAACCTCTCTCTGTTCTTCTTCCACTGGCTCCAGTCACTGGAACCT
This sequence comes from Scopus umbretta, assembly GCA_013400535.1. Taxonomy (NCBI): domain Eukaryota; kingdom Metazoa; phylum Chordata; class Aves; order Pelecaniformes; family Scopidae; genus Scopus; species Scopus umbretta. The sequence continues at coordinate 59,901 of VZTL01041626.1, forward strand.
TTGCTCTCCAGCTGTGCCCAGATGTTTCCATGGGAAGGAACCATTTTCCTCCTTCTTCAGGAGGTCTTTCTGACGTGGTCACCCTTTTACCTTTTTCCCAATGCACAATCTGAGAGCAAACAAATGAGACAGATTCTGCCCGTAACAGTCCATTGCTCTCTGTCAATATTTTTCAACTTGTACAAGAAAGAGAGAAAAGAATTACTGGAAATAAGACAAATCACTAAAGGTTGTTACAAGCTAGAAAGTGTATTAAATGGCCAGAGATATCCATTCATTTATCTGCCAAAGGACAGAGATGTCTGCTCTCCCCAATTTTTGCAGTATCTTTTATGCTGTGAGCATTGCAGGTCAAGTGATGAAAAGGCCATCATACCATTGTAGAGCATATGCATTAAGGTCTACGCTTTTACCTGTCCTGTTGATCTATGGTTTTGATGGTTTCTGATAACAGCAAAGCCTTTGGTCAGCAGCCTTTACTGTGTCCACACCACCACTGTGGATCCACCAGTGGGAGAACTTTGACCACCAGCACAATCGGAGCAGGCAGACTTGTCCACCTTTCCTTATGTTCATTACCCTTTAGCACTGTTTGGCCTACAACTCCTTTGGACCAAATGTGCTGTCACTCAAGCCATGAACATAATTCCTTTATTGGGGTTTCTTTTCAGTTCAAAGTGTACTCACTGGCCACCAGTGTAATGCTAGTGCTATGCAGTGTATCCTAGAGAGTGATACAATGGGATTTTGGGACATGAGCGGGTGTTGGATACGTGTCCTGGCAGACAAAACCGGATTCAGTGCAGCCCTCTGCCAAACTGTCTGAGAGTTACCCTCAAGCAAATTATCCACTGGGCCTGGATTTACATTTGGGTGAAATAATTGCCATCTTCTGAAGGGAGGCAGGCATGATGGCTCATCTGGGAAAAAGAGGCCCAGCAATGGAAACAAGGGACAAGCAAAACAGACAGTGTGAGAATATCTTCACGTTCCCCAACACTAATGCAGGCCTTCATCGTGTCCATGAGGCAAAGTCATACACTACAAGAAAACCTAAGTCTTAACTACCGCTGTCACACATCTTCTGTCTCACATCAGTTCTGCCCAACTTGGCAGGGCCCATGGCCGGGCCGGGCAGGGCCATGGGGAGCTGGAGACTGGCCCTGCTGCAGCATCGCTGGGGCAGGGGCTGATGGCCCCGGGGGGCTGACATGAGGTCCTGGGCCGTGGGCAGGGTGGGCAGGGACAGGCAGGGCCGGCAGTGCCTTCAGGCAGGGACAGAAAGGAGACTCCAAATCTAAGCTTTAGCTTCATATAAGCCTTACTTCAACCTCAACCCTACCTTCAGCTGTGTCCAGGGAATACACTCTTACTGCGAAAGTGAACACGAGCACTATGAATAAAGACAAAGTGTATTCACCTGCACCTCTCTGACAACAGGGCAGCTCTGCAGCCCTCAGCCATCACCAGAGACTGGCAAGCTTTGATGCCCACATCCCAACCAGAAACCAAGTCCTGATTTTAATCCTGGGCAGCTGACAAATTCAGGAAATGAAAAAGGCAATCAGCCACTGCTGCCATTGCTGCCCTTCCTAAATCCGAAGCATTAGAGAAAATCAGCTGCAACTTGAGCTCTTGAGGATTTCAATTCCCGGACCCTAACCCTAGCCATACCCCTACCCCTAATCATGATTATACCAGTGAGACTGCCACTTACAGTAAGAGACACAGAGCTTCAACGCTTCTTCTAATGCTCTGGGCAATATAAAGACCAGCAATAAACTGGGGTCTTAAGGCTATCAACCCCTCACTCTGACTCTGAGTTTAATTCCTGGCAGGGGTTCCCTTTCATCAGTGAAAAGAAAATAATGTGTTGCCCTCTAATGATAATTCCCCTTTCTACCCCAAAGGGCCCTACAAAACACCATAACAAACTCGACTCTTCAAATACTGGGTTTCCAGATGTTAACTCATAAATTCAATCTTAATTATGTTTAATTAGATATAGCTTCTAATTCCAGTAATATCTTTAAGAAATTGCCCTTCCCACACATGGGTAGACCTTACATAAGAGAATATACTGCAGTTTTGAAGCTTTAGATTTCTAAGCTCTAAAGTTTCTTCCAGCCCTGAACCTAAATTTAATTATTAGCAGGAGTCCCTTCCAGTGTTCTCTCCTACATTATTTAATAATTTTTGAAAGCTATTATTTTATAGTAATTATTAGTATGAATAAATATTAATAAATATTAATTCTTTCTGTCTTTGTAAATCATACAAAGTGCAAATCCTAATGCAAAATTTAATTATATGAATTAATTGAAGGAAGCCCAGAAGTAAACATGAACATAAAGCATTGGCCCATCCAACTGTTTTCTCTATTTGTAGTTATCTAGACCCTCTAGCATACAAGAAATAAAGAGGTTCCTTTAAGCGTTAAGCCCAAAACTTTAACCCTAGCTCCGATCCTATTATTAACATCAGCACCAGCAGTGAGCACAACAATGAAAGCGAAAGAAATGCATATTCCCATAGAGAAACACATCATCTTTGTATTTCCCTAGTTCCTGGAGAATCCAGCCACAAACTGGAAACAGTAAACTTTAGATTCCCAAATTCCTAACACTAACTCTAGTCAGTACAGTTGTATAAATCCAGCTGCTACAAGACAACATAGAGCATTGATCTTTTCCAAAACTTGCCCGCTTCCAACTCTTTAGTAATAGGATGCAACAATGATCTGGGCCCTTAGGAAGGAATGCGTCAATAGGAGAGAATGCCTCTTAACCTGAAACCTAACCTCAATCCTAAATTTAAAGCAAGTTTGAGCCATAACCTAACACATAGTCCAGCACTAGCCCTAATTTTAGTTACTACCCGGTATGCATTCAAACAACAAAATACACAGCATTTGCCTTTACCAGCACCTATTACCTTGTCTCCTGAACTCTGCAAGCCACAGAGAATAGATTATAAACTGGAGTTTTGAAAATCCAGTTCCAACCGCTATGTCTGACCTTAATTATTTGCAGCGGTAAAAGTAAAGAGTACATCCAGCCTTCCACCCTGTCGTCACCTGTCGTCACCTGCCCTCTTCCTAACTCTGTCAGACCACCAGAATAAAGATATGAATATCTTGAAGACTTGAATTCCCAAACCCCAGCTCTAACACTTGCATTAATTAAACATATGTAAGTAGTAAGGAAGGACATAGAGCATTTACTCCTTTTTTTACTCCTCCTGCCATCTTCCCAATTCTTCATTCTCATGAGAAAATCAAAGAACTCCAATTCTTTCTTAAACTCCCAAACCCCAACTTAAAATGTACCTCGAAGCTTAATGTAAGCTAGCATACCCAAACAAGCAATGGCCCTTTCTGAATTGTCTCCTGGACATGTGGATCCTAGAAGCTTTACACTCTGACTCTTACACAAACCATATACCATTTTTTAATTATTTCCAGCAGACGAATGTGCAGAATGCAAATTCCTGGCAAATTTGTCCCAGCAGATTAAGAAAAACTGACCCTGTCAGTCTTTATTCTCCTCTCACCTATATGGGATCTACAGAATTCTGCAATGCACGTGGCTCCTGAATAACTGCAGAAACTCCAAAGTTAACCCCAGTCCTGATTACACTTAATGGAATATTGCCTTTTGTCAGCATTTGCCCTCTTTCTAGTTCTGAGGAACTTGATAACTTAATATTGGCCATATTGACAGAACCAGGGAAAATAATAAAAGATGACATTTCCTTAGTTTATGGTTAACTGGGATCCAGTTAAATAGGTTTTTTTAAAAATAAATATCACTCTTTGGCAAAGATTTTTCACTGTTTCTTCCCCTAGACAGTCCGCATTGTAAGCACCTCATTAGAATAAGCTGGACAGTAAAGAAATATGTTTGAAATTAATACATGTCACAGAAAAGTTGATAACTACTGAAATCAACTTCTTCAGCTAATATATCAAGAAATACATGTTAATCCTTTTATTAATTTTTAAACATAAGTTAATATAGTGTTCTACAACCTCACAGAATTTCTGTGCCACAAATTTAAAAGTGCTTTTCACCAGAAGTTATAGAAGGAAAGTATGTTACAAAAACTATTCCGTTATTAGGAGTTTAATTTTTGCAGCAGCAGCTAGGATTTGTTAGTGCTAACATTTTGAGTTGCATACTTGATGCAAGTTCTCCACCTAGTGGAGTAATTTTTAATGCTCCAAAGGATCACAATTCCTTACATGTCAGCAGTTGTATTTCTGATTCATTTAGGGAGTAATAGCAACACTTTCATTACATAATATTTTATAAATATTTAAGCTATACAATAAGTTTTTCCAAAATTAAAATTAATTTCACACAGTGATGGAAATATTTATAATAGCTTCAGAAAACATAAAGGCCAAGAAAACTATAAAAGAAACTCGGTCAGAACAGTCAAGCTGTATCCGCAAAACTATTTGAACAAAACCACCTCAGATATTTTGTTCATCTAGGTTTTGGTAGTTGAGCAAAGTTCCGTTTTTAGAAAATCCTATATGCTTCACAAATACTAACAACAATCGTATTTTAAAGAAAATTTTAGAGCAGGCAACGTACCTGCTCATATAGCATGGACAAAACAAACCCACCCAGGTGCCAGAGTAAAAAGGAGCAATTTGAACAATTTGTCACGGGACACAGTGAATTCCAAATCACTTGAAGTTTGTTCTTTAAGGCTGGGTGTGACTGTAAAATATGTATTCTGCTCTGACCACGTATGTATGTATGTACGTACGTCATGCAGGAATCCCAGGGGAGAGTAGAAGGAGCATTGCCATGCAGCAAGTCAAACCAGATGAACATAATCATCCACCCTGCTTAAACGTATGCGTCATGATAATATTCCTCCCTGTGCTTACAAAGAACAGCCTCTTGGAAAAAAAAATTACAAAGGTAAGAATTGCTCATACAAAATACACCATTCACATCTCGGACCTATTAAAACTTAAGCTGGCTCCCAGCTCCAGTACCTGTAATCACAACTGTAGCACACAGCACAGAGGAATAAATGTCCCTTCAGGTAGGCTGGTCCTGAGCTGTTTAGGGAGGCAAAGTTCGAAACAGAGGATATGAATTTCACCTCCGTTCTTGCTGGCAATGACTGCACTCCCAAAGCAATTGGTGTAATGCACCGTGCTCCTTGCATGACACATTACTTAATAATTGCATGCCTGCATTTCAAGTCACCTTCAGTTCACAGTAGTTTTTAGTTGTGACGTGACAGCAAGAGTGGGTTACAGTTATCCTGCACTTGAGATAATGAAGGTATAGATTATAGTAAAGAGCCCACATCAGACAAAGAGGTCACACGTCCTGACTCGATACAGATCAACATTATAAACTTGATCTCATATAACATGAGCATCAGAAAGGTGCCTTGACTCGTTCAGTGCACTTACCAGAATTCAATTTGCCAGCACTGGAGATCATATTCCCTTGAGCTGATGAAGTTCCAGTTTAATCTTTCTTACTGTATGGGCTGACTGTGCCACAACCGAGTCTTGCAGACGCAGGTAGACTTACTTGGGTAACCCAGCTTTCAGCCAGCGCACCATCTCACGTGCACACTACGCTGCTTGCACAGCAGCAGCAGGCAGATGTCCCTGCTGCACAGAAGGGGAAACTGAGACAGCAGGAGACTAAGACTTATCGGAACAGATCGCAAACAAGCAGCAGCGGAGGACAGAGACTTATACTGAAATCTTTTCCTAGATGCTAATAACACATAGCCTTCAAAAATAGTGCATTATCCTTCCAAGCAGGAATACAGTACTTAATCCAGCACAAAAGATTTCTTAATGCTAGATTATGCAACATAAACACGGTATCCTGCAGAGTATGACAGGAGGCAAGAAAAGACAGGAGAGTTTCCTTCTGATCATGGGACATACACATATAATACTGTCTTTTACAGTGCCTGAGTTTCAACTGTGGCACAAACCTTAGCACATGAATTTTGTTGTATTTACTCTTTCTTAGAGAAAAAAAAAAATGTCGAGCTACGTAGCTTGTGGAGTTGTGCAGCTTTTTTTTTTGGGTTGTTTTTTTTTTTTGGTTTTTTTTTTGTTTGTTTGTTTTAAAGTTACTGATCTCCCTGAGCTCCCACCAAATTCTGGCCACCCAGAAACAACTTCAGTACACTTTTTACTGTGATCCTAGTTCGTGATCTCTCACCAAGAGCAAATCCTTCTTTCTCATTTCTGGAGATCAGAGTGCATGCTTTAAAAGCCCAGGAGCTCTTGAGTGGAAACAAGAGGGCTAAATTGCAGAACCCACCACCATCACCTCCCCAGCTGGAGCCTGTAAGGAATACAAGTGTATAGCTAAGGTTAGGGGTGGAGCTAACAGGCCCCAAATGACTGCGCCAGGAAAGGTCCTCACCTCCTCAGCAACTTTCACTGTAAACATTTCACTTTGTTTTCAGTGCACACGGGGTAAATTTTGTGACCCCTCTTACTGCAGAGGGCTGCTCAGGGAGCTGGGGCTGTCTGATTGCATGCTGAGTTAGCCAGCGTGTGTGCCCTAAGCCTACCTTCTGGCCCTTGGCATATTCCAGTAGTCATCTGCATGGCTGAAATCAAAGAATATTGCTTAACAAGGGCTGCCAAATACTAGGGTGCTAATACCCCAAGCACAATGACAAGGAAAAATCAGACTTAGTAACTAAGTCAGACCATATGAACAATCTGGTTGAAGCAGGAGGGCAAAATTCATGACCCCTTTTCATTCTTCTGCTTGGAAACATGTCTTCTGCTCTTCAGTTGTAGCTACATTGGCCTTTTGCCAACATATTGCTTTTCAGTTTTATTTCCTCAGTGTCAGTAGTCCACTGATTTCATCTGCTACTCCTGCTTCTAAGTTCCCTTTATTTCTTCCTGAGAATCAATAAATATTACTGTCCTTCAGAGGCAGGAAGATGGACTGGGTAATGACATTCCCTGCTTGCCGGGTTCCTTCCACTGAGATTGCAACAACAAGGTTTCTGGTAATGAGCTAGAAAAACCTCTGCAATATTCTTCCATCCTGCTCTCCACAAAGGAGGGAGTTCACATGCTGTACGTATATATTCAATTAAGTCATAAATTTTTGTAATCTGACTGAAATTAGTTTGTTATCTGAATGAAAACTGACCTTACGTTCCTTGCTAAAATGCAAATAACCAGAAGGAGAAAAAGATATCCTCAGACATTTGAAAAAATACCCTTTAATCAAGGAGTATGCCTTGATTTTTATACATGTTCACACAAGGGTTACCAAGAAATCTCTTGATACTGAGAAGCTAGTAATTTATAAGGATGTAGCTACAAGGCACTGCTTCAAGAGTAAGAACTAATGCAAGTGGATAGCTCTGAGGTTTTTTTAAATTCCCTCATGGAACTGCATGACGTTTTCAGTATGCCAGCAATGCAAACTGAAGGAACCAAAATGAAGTTTGGGAGCATAATTCAGAGCTCCTACCCTGCCAAATTTCATCTTGCTTACCACCTACTGCTTTGGTGCTAGGATTGTAACACATTTTAAAATAATTATTATGCAAATAAATATTTTTTACTTGTCATGATCAAAAAAAAGGCTGAATTCTTCTGTGAAATTTGTGCAAACCCCCCCCCCCATGAATCAGAAAAAGTAACTGATGAAAATCAAGTTTCTAGAAGTGATGAACACATGGAAATATTGACTAACATTTTTAGTTGGACTAGCAACTAATGCACTGGAGTATGCAAGCTTGCTGTGTACTTTTCTTTGGAATAAGGTCACAACTATCCATAATTCACACTATTATCAATGCTGGTGCCCTTCTGGGTTTGGCTTTTTTTTTCAGTTATATTAAATTAAGCTGGCATCTGGTTTTGACTTTGGGCTACTTGGTACTTTCTTAATAGCATGGCAGATTCTTCTTTCTTAATTGCAGTTCATTAAAGGATCCCTTAAAAAAAGTGTGCTACTACAAGAATACAGCTCACTGTTAGAAAACATATATTCATCTATCTACAGCTGAAGGCAATTTTCTGGAGGTTGCCACTGCACAGATACAGTAAGAGAGGAAACATTTCTTCATTATATTATCATTATAATTAGGGTCATACTGGACACAGAATAAGCATCCCTTGGGATTGGACAGTGATTCTAAATTCTTTTTTTTTTTTTTTTTTCCTAAAGATGATAAATGCAAAACATTTTAAGTAGCTGTTGTTCCTTTTTTATCTGGGGTACAGGGACAA